>NDXB01007023.1:318-34059 GCA_002631895.1 Agapornis roseicollis
TCACAGTCCCCTGCCTTCCAAGACTTGGGTGGTGCAGTCAGAGCCTTTCCCATTGAAGACCGAGGCAAAGAAGTCGTTCAGAACCTCAGCTTTCTTCAAATCCAGGGTACCCAGTTCTCCTGACAGATTCCGGAGGGGGCCCACGTTGTCCCTGGTCTGTCTTTTACTCACAAAGTACCTGTAGAATCCCTTCTTGTTATTCTTAACATCCCTTGCTAAGTTTAATTCTAACTGGTCCTTAGCTTTCCTAACCTGGTCCCTAGCTTCCCGGACAACATCCCTGTATTCTTCCCAGGCCACCTGTCCTTGCTTCCACCTTTTATAAGCCTCTTTTTTCCCCTCTAAGTTTCCTCAGCAATTACTTATCCACCCATGGAGGTCTCTTAGCCCTCCTGTTGCACTTCCTCCTAGCTGGGAAGTCTCCTGCAGTCCAGGGCAGTGAGTTTGCTGCACGCTCTTCTCACCGTCCTGAGGATCTCTAACTTAACCACCTCATGATCGCTGCATCCAAGGCTGCCCTGGAGAGCCACATTTCCAATCAGCCCTTCCCTGTTGGTGAGCACAAGGTCAAGCATAGCACCTCTCCTTGTCAGCTCCTCTACTACTTGCAGGAGGATGTTGTCTTCCACACAACTGAGGAATCTCCTGGACTGGATGTGCTGGGCTGTACCATCCCTCCAAAAGATATCAGGATGGTTGAAATCCTCCATGAGGACAAAGGTCTGCAAGCATGAGGCTGTTCCTATCTGTAAATGATTTCAACATGTGCTGACAATGCTGGGTCATCTGGCATAGTAAGAGCTCACCATAAAGCACTCTTGAAAGTGTCTTGGGGCACTGAGTGATTACACCATTAAAATTATTTTCTGTAATGCATATGTGCTAGAAAACATAATCCAATCCATGCATATTTTAGAAATAGAATGACATTCAATAAAGTTCTTAAGTTACAGCATCTAGAAAAACATTCAGATCAGTACATCCCAGGAGCCAAAAATTTGAATTACTAAACCAGGGACTAAGAAGGTTCTAATGCATCTGATAACCACTGTCACAAATGACTCAATAGTAAAGGCAAACCTTGTAAAAAGCAGAAACTAAGAATAATTAATTGAGGGCTGTTACATGTCATAAGTACTTAAGTCCTGCAGCAATAAAGGAGCAGCAATGTATATATATGGTGAACTACTACTATCTGTCATCACAGATGTATTATTTGTCTGGCCTTTGGAGAAAACAATCTTCATAACTCTTTAGCACCACTACTGCAGTGTTGGAAATACACATTAATCTTTCAGTTTGATTAACTTCTATTCACTTCACATATACGCTAGAAGTTGTGACAGAGCTGTATTTCTGAAATAGCAGAATAAAAAAAAACACCCCACCATAAACCAACAAAAAACATTAAAACAATCTGGAAGTTTAAATGTGTATTCTGTAAATACAATTAAGAGAGTCAAATGGGACCATACTATTGTACCTTGTTATTTCAGGAGATAGCAAGAATATGTTCTGTTGTATCAGAACAAATTAAGGATGTAAACATTTACTCAGACACAAAGCCACTGTGAACTTCCTAATAAATGTACCTCTAAATTCTGACATTCCTGAGCCGAGTTAGTAGGTAGACCAATCCATTTGATTTCCTTCTTCTCCTTAGAGATTATGTTCATGGCCATAAGGACATTTAAGGCATCATAGACACGTCGTCTAATATTCTTCTGGTCATAAGCCTGCTATAGACATAGTTCATTAATCAAACATACTTGTGGCAAAAATATTTGAAAATAAATACATCACAGTAAATGTGTAAACTTGGGTGATGTCTGAACTGTTTAATTTAGCAGTAGGAAAAGATAGAAGAAAAGTCTCATAAGGAATTTCTCTTCCCCCATTCAGTTCACATGTAATTGACCTCCCATATACTTACTGATTCATTTGGTGAAATGTGATTATCAGTGGTACTGAATTCTGCAACCAACTCGTCTGCCACCTCATTGTATGAGGTAGTTCCTTTTCTCTGTACCTTCTCACAAACCTTCATAGAGAAATGACGTAAACCCTTGCCATTCTTCTCTCCTTTTTTGTTCCGCTTCCTAAATATACACATAATACATATTTTAAGATGATTTTAACTTTGGAATAGTTAATGTCTCTTTTTCAAACACAGGCACACTGCTGCATAAAACCAAGCTTTCCCTTTTGTTCTGCTTTTATTCCTTCCCAATGTTTTTTCCTATAATGTTTTCCCCTACAGTTTACAATAGTTCTAGTGTCTTGATGCTGAAACACAGTACAAATTCATTCTTTTGTCAACTCTGCTAGCTCCAGTAGCAAATAATGTAACAACAGAGATATCCCTTGAAGAAGTCAATAAAAAAACCCTTTTAAACTTCTAATCAAGAAAAAGAAGGAATAGAGGGATAACTGCTAAAATATGAAAGGTGAATTACAGGAAATAACTTTAAATAGCCCATCTAAGTTGACCACAAAAAAAAACCAAAAAACCACCAGACTTGATTGAACATTTTCTGTAGAAGTCTGATGCTGACTGAACAGACGAAGTCTGATATTGGCTCAACTCACTAAACATTGCATGATTACCAAAATACAGATATGAAGTTACACAGTATATGAAGTTGCGATGAAAACCTCAGCCACAAAATACAGTAACTATAAAAGGTTTATGCTTATCTTTTAAATTAAAAGTTCCATGAACCTGAGGGAAAGTGTAAGCATCAACAAAAAGTTCCTTGTAACTTGAGGAAAAGTCTAAATATCAACAAAATTAATATCAGCAATGGAACCTCTCCTAATTCTCTACATCTCATTTCACTGTACAATTCCAAAGTAGCAATCTATTTACGTGTGACAAGACACAGTCCTAAAAAAACCCCCCTACGTTTCACAAGAGATCCTTAAAAACAAGTTTGTATGAGAAAAGGAAGACACCAGAAGAATGCCTTCATTGTATCTAATATTTTTTCCACAATAATTTCCACAATAATTTTTTTCCACATTCTTATTTCATGTGAAACTTCATGATATACTTGTTCAATCTGAAAGGCACTATATTTTTTTTAATAAACCAGCAAAACAGCAATGTCAAATTAAAAGCTTAATCAAGTCAGATGAATTCATGTGTTCTTTTAGGAGCAAAATCCTCTAAATATAAGTAATGTGAGAATATCTATCAGTGTATACAGAAAATATTCTCGTTCCTTTTGTGACAAATGAGGGAGTATTCACTCTTGTGCAACTATTCTTCACTTAATACAATACACTTAACGTTGACGTGCTCTGGATGGAAAGGTGAACACACCATGTCTCTCACACTGCTAGCCTGAGAAGTACATACACCGCCACAGTTAACCTTTAGAACAAAAGTTCCAAATAATGTATTAATTCTTTGTAACTTTTATTTTGCTCACCCAGCAGACCATGGTGAAGAATCGCTAGTCTGGTTCTGTGATACAAAATGTGTGTTAGGCGTATGTGGACTTCCTACCAGGATAGTATTTGGCGCTGAAGGTCTCTGAGGTGTACCAATAACCTACAGTAAAGATAAAATAATTTGAAAATTATCAGAAGTATTGCAAGATATTCATATGCTGCATGATTCAAACGATGCACGATTCAAACACTACTATTCTTCTGCCTACTTCTACTGGATGCATTGATTTTATACACATCAGTACAAAACCCTTCAGACTACAGATTATATAGTTAGTGCACTCCCTACATAGTGAGTATTTATGTATTATCCTTACATGAATTTTTGCTGCTTCCTGGATTTCTAACATTATTCAACACTAACTTTGGCAGGATCAACACACACAAGTCCTCTCCATCAACAGAAAAAGGGACAAAGGTAGGGGGAGAAACCCCAAATCCTACCAGACTATATATAAGAAGTTGAAGTAAATACAGGAAGTAGGATCTGAATATCAGTAAAAGCAGAAAGAAAATGCAAAGATGTTGCCAGAAAGGCCAATTTCTCTCCTGCAGTCAAGTCTCTAGCACTACAGAGTCAGAACCAAAATGTTACGAGGTGAGGTAGAATAAGGGCCAACTTTCTCTATCACTGCAGTGAATGAGACCAATCTGGGCAGAACAATTTCATCCTGAACATGTTGTGAGAACACACTCAGCTGATCACAGCCTTAGTCCTGAAGATGTGCTATTCTGATCACAAATTAATACATACATTCACACATGAAGCCATGCTCTCCTTAACTGAAACTCGCTGGAGCAGAACTTCCACTTTTGCAGATGATGTTTTCTATCTCCAAAATGTTATAAATGTAACACTCTTGAAAATACATTTTTAGGAAAACAAAACGATACTGTACAGATTTCTATTCTGTAGAAAGATATGACAACTTTTGGGGCGTATGTTTGCCTCCCAGTGGAAACAGTATGTTGCATCCCTGGCATCATATGAAACAAGCATCAAATGAACCTACACCCACAAGCTTGCTACACTTTGCAGCCACATTCTGCCTCACCAACAAATATTTCTTTCTCAGGCTACCTTCAATACCTTAGCCTCGAAGAATAAAACAGTAAACCTGAAAAAAAAACCAAAATGAAACATTTTATGCATTAAAGTTGAAATAAAACAAATTTGAATACAGAAAGCAAAAAGCAGTCTAGTGACTATTAGATGGCATCAGATTTCAGCTGCCTGTGGTTTTTCCCATACTACTGTTTCTTTGTATAATACCACCTGAGTAGTTAGCATACAAGTTCGTTACACCTTCTTTTGACAGCTGGAAAATCTCAGGTCCTCCTCCTCTTTCCTGTAGCTTTTTTCCATATTTAAATTGCTTCTAATTCTTATGGAAAGTCATCTAATCTCCTCTACTACCTTACATAACTGAAACTTCTGATTGTGGGAAACAAATGAGGGTGTGGGATGCCAAACAGGCACAGGAGACACCTGAACCAGTTCACTTTCACTCCATGAAAAAAATACTGCCAGTTCTGCTGCTGACTCACCACACGTCTCAAAAGAGTGTGAAAACCACCCGTGTGCTATTCAAGTAACAGACAATACAGAGAACAGAGGAAAGCTGTTAGCCAGTTTTTATACCCTAGGATGTAGTTAAGGAGGACTAGAAAAGATGCTAATCTTCTTGCTTGGAGGAGCAAAAATCAGAGGGTCTCACTCCATTCCCTAGCTTCCTAATTCCACAATCAGCTCCACCATCACTTTGGTGCCGTATCTAGAATTTGTATAACTGCAGTAACATGAAAGCCAGGGGAAAGAAGAAAATAAACCATTTGGTAACAGGAAACCCTGTGCATGTACCACACTCTATAATGTCTTGAAGTGTTCTAGAGTACAAAGGAAAAAGCAGGAAGCAAAAGCAGGAAAAAAGGAATAAAGTAGGAAGCAGGTACAAATTCATAGGCTCATTTCTCAAGTGGAAAAGTGAGCTCTGTTTAATATATTCAAAATCTGCCCCACGTTCTAACTCACAAAAGTCTGCAAACGAGCCAGAATTGTAGGCTTTAACATACCGCTACTAAGAAAGACCCTAGAGTCTGGAGTTTCATAATCTCCTAAGGAATTACCTAGCATTATTGGCTCCTTAATAGAAATGTTGATGGCTCTACTATTCTCAAGTTCATAAGCAACAATGATTTTCAATGAAAAGAGCATCAACAAAAAGAGTCACTGGGAACATCCTAAAATTAAAGCTTGTAGACAGAATTAGAGAAAATGGTTTTACAGAACAGGGGATAGGTGGGGGGTGTAGAAAAAGAAGGGCTTCTGGTTTCTCTTCAGTTTCCTGATTTCAAAAAGGAACAAGATTACAGTTTAGCTCCTCAACAATAAACAAGTTCAGGACAACAGGGAAAGCAGCAAGACAGCCCATACACTCCACTTCTCTGTTCTTAAGAGAAAAACTTACATGGGACAGTCTTATGAAAGACTATCTGAACAAACACAGGTTCAGAAAATTAAGTACTTAAGAATTATAAATGTGAGTTTACCACTCAAGGGTTAGAACGTTGTGCAAGATCACAAGCCAACTCCTCAATTCTGCTTCCCAAGAACGTTTTGAACATTGACAGAAAATTCAACTCCCCTTTGTTTTCAGGGCTCTAAAGGCACTTTTTTTTTTCTTAGTTCTGGCTATCCCCTTATGGACTGGAAAGTCAATAGAAAGTTCCCCAAAATTTCTCTCTCTATATACACAAGCCAAACCCTCCATCTCTTCTTTAATGACGTACAACTAGCATCTAATTTTGAACTGATAACAGCCAATGCAAATATGCCGATATGGACCCCCCCTTTCACCAAAATTTTATGTTAGTATGTTTTGAGTAAGAAAGTGCTGAAAAATATGATTGCCAATGTAAATTTCCCACACTAATCGTACTAGCAAACCCACCATTAAGAGTAGTTGTTGTTTTAGAATCACATCTTTTTTTAATAACAAAACCATGTAAAATTAATCACAGATACCACAGAGTCACAGAATAATATAGATGAGGATTTGTCAATTTAAACTTGTGATGGAAGACACAAAAATTTATTTTATAGGTGTATCAACATTGTTGTAAAAATTTTCTGACTGCTTAAAGTTCAAAAATGTATCAAATGATTTGTAATTTCATTGTTATCCCCTTGTTTTGGTACTTTAAGAAAATATTTCCTCAGTTACTCGAAAGAACATTTTATTTACAACATTAAACTTAAGCGTGCACACAGTCTCACAGCAATGCCCAGAAGGGGCCCCCTCTGTGCCATTATGGCCTATGATATCTAGTTAAAACAGTATTTTCCTACTGCTGGTTACTGATTTTAAATTAAAAGAATGCCAACCTACTCTGAATTTCCTCATTTGGAAATTTACTGGTAACAGACCTACAACTGAAGGCACAATTTCATTCAGTTAAACTCATTTAGCTACACTTCCAAGTGGTTTATTCACCACCACTGTTGGAAATACAGCACAGCAAATGATTCGCACTACATCTGTACAGCTGAAGAGGTAGAGTTTATAGATTCATGCAGCCTCAATTACAGAACACTTCTTAAAGCTTAGAGCTGGGAAAGGCAGATGGGAAACTGTTTTCCTATCAAGAAGGACCCCCAACATAAGAAATTCCATTTCAGATGTTTACATGTTAAAGTTGCCTTCCAGAAGATGAACTGAGATCAACTCTTTTGGTATCATTACATTTTCATCACTATAATTTACTTCTCATAATCTTTGTATTATTCACTGCTTTGCTAGTTCTTCAAAACCTCTTAATTTCATGTTCCTCACTCAAAGCTCACATTAAGTATTTAAGCAAAAGGGTATCTAAATTATGCACTAAGAAAAGCATCTGTTTTCAATTTCATTCCAGCAAACTTCAAGCTCAATAAGCATGTGCTGTTGGATTTCATTTACATTTCCCTGTGTCAGATTCCCAAGCAGAGTTTGAGTGAGCCACCGATTTTAAGTGGCAAGACTAACAAAAGATAAAGCCACCTGAATATTCAGGTATCTGCTTGTTGCTTTGAGAGTCATCTTTGTATTTCTTTATGCAAAAGTACATTTGTTTTAATGTAAGTTTATTGAAATCAGAAACAAGCTTAGTCTATCTACCGATGACAAGTGGTACCAACTACCAACCTACAGGTCAGATCTACAGTACGTGTAAGCAATAGCATAAGCAATATGAAAACCCCAGTGTCTCCTTACCACGTGTTGTGCAATGTTGACATTAGACTGTCCGAATGTTTTTGGCAGGAGCTGTTTTCCAAGCGTATTTACTGTAGAAGGATGAACAGCCAATAGGGAAACAACCCCTAAAATACAAGTAAATAGCTTCAGGTCAGCCACATTGTATTATTTTAATTCCAGTTTCATCTATACTACCAATGCATCTTAATAGAAACTAGCTCTAAACTGCATAGAGAGTCAATATAAAAGTAACATTCACACATTTGGACCAAAAGAAAAAAAAAATCAAGATTCATAGTATGTTCTCTCAAACTTTCTCCTATGTAACTTTGTCAGTCAGTAGCCTAGTATGAACATGTTTCAACTTCTTGTAACCACTTTTTCTCTCAAAGCATAGTAGTAGAGTCATGGGCATCTGACAGCGTAATCATCTCCTCTTCTATCCCTGTTCTTTGTAGCAATTAAAATCTTTTCCCACACCACCTGAAAAACATGCCCAATGTCCCAGGGTAAAACATATCCGTCTAAGACATGCCGGGCTCCAAGAAATGAAATTTGGCTAGCACACACAATTCAAAAAGAGTATTCCCAACTTTCCCCTAAGTATCCCCTCCAAGCTGAAGGAGAGAACTACAGAATAAAAGCCTTCAAGCGAAATACATAAAACACAGTAGACTAACCCTGCAGGGAAAGCTGCTCTCTCTCTGTTCATAAACTATCCACAATGAGCATCAATAGCTAAGCCATGTAAACCAAAAATTCAACTACCAAATACCAACCCAGGTATCCAGCAATTTGATGCTCCAAGCCAGTTTAAAAACAAAAAGAAGCAACAAAGACTGACTGCAGAAAAAGGATAATGGGGTAAACAAGTCTTAAAATACGGGAGACATCTGTCATGTGGTTGTAAGGGGCAGACATCTGCAGTTCTTTCCCTCAGATCACATTTAAAGTGGCCAATGGGGCCAGAAGGGCTTGGTGCAACTCCCATTCTGCTTCCTTTTCCATGTTATACAATACAGAAGCAATAAGCAAACATTTTGACAATTTCATCAGGAGGGGCCCTAACAAGTCCTTCATGCCTACCATCCCTCTTACATATCCAGGTAGTCCACAGAGAATTGAGACATCAATCTTGTTTAAGCCTTTGCTTTCCAAAAGGCTTGCGCTTCTTAGCTGCTGTTACAATCACATCAAACCAACAGTTTCACACAAGAACCTATTCTCAGTCCCCCAAACCTGTATGCAGCAGCCTGTGTTCTTCCATTATTAACCAACTTTCCAGTGCTCCTTCAGAAAGCCAGCAGCAATCTAGTTTGTAATAGAAGTCTGTTATTCTTTCCTGTCCCTTCAAGTACACCCATCACTAGCATAGCCTGTTTTCTGTGTGCTCTGCTTCTCTGCAGAACACAGCAAAGCAATATAAACTACACTGGCTATTAGTGGCTGTGTATCTTCTCAGCTTCCTGGAGGTCCTGGATGTCTTGTTTTAACCTCCGCTCACTGCTTTAAAAACATCAAAGCAATCTGAAGATTGTATTTCCAGGAAAAAATCAGAGTTGTAAGTGCTTTCCAGTATTAAAACACATCATTTATTTGATCACCTCTCCTTATCTCTGATGATTCTTGCTGCCCATACACTTTCTCATTCTCCTAGCCTTTGAGATTTATTTTTGCAGAGGATATAGATGGACACATTGCTCATGACAAAGGAACGCCATCTGCTCTTGTAGCATATGGCATTCCTTTGTTATAGCAGAAAACTTCATAGCACGTTTTCTATTTTATTACCTGTTCTTTTCCAAACAATTCTCAAAATTCAATGTGCTTGTTCCCCACCAAACCCTGATACAACATTTGAATAACAGACCCTGCCATGACATCAAGATCTTCTAGAGCGCTAATAGCTCCGCCTGGGACACTTATTTTATCTAGTTTGGTTTTCACCAATTATTAGTCGAGGGGAGGACTGTGCCATTCTGACACCTTAGTTTCTTTAACAGGCTGATTAAGGACCTTGATAGCCAAAGGCTTTTTGATACTTTTAAGAAATCCAAGGACATAGCACTGATAAGATAACCCTTACCCACATGGTTGTTGACTCTTTCAAAGCATGACTTTGAAAAGACATTAACTTCACAACTTCCCTTTTCCACTCTCTCTAGAAAAGCCCTGTTAATGCCTGCCCATTATCATGTTTGTCCGTATGTCTTACTCCTCTGTTATGTGCTCAACCAATGTGCCTAACCAAATTTTGACTTGCTCATCTGCAGTTACCTGAGCCCTTCAGAAAATGGTATATGAAATGTGGCGTTCTATCCTTCTGGTACTATATGAATTATACATATACTGGGTTAGCAGCACAGAAGTACCATTGCTAGGCCCTTTAGGAACTCACAGGGAAGATGATTCTCCGGACAAGGTGATTTATAACCATTCACATCACCAGGTTTTTCCTAAGACAACAACTTCTAGCAACACTTTAGTAGGACAACTTCATACAGAACAGTACTGTCCTGAGACTCTCCATAATCATCTTGACCAGCTATTGACACTTAAGATGCACTCAGAGGTGAGATCACATGGCTTCCAACCTCCTTATTCATTTCATCCTGTGAATACAAACAGCTATGTTGAATCTGCATGAAGGGAAAGGCACACACTATGCTTCTTCAAACTACATTATCATTTCCTGTGGTGCTATACCAAACCTGAACCAACCTGGCTCTATTCAGAAACTGCAATGTACATGTGTCTGTGGCACAAACTGACTGGCAAGGAAAGACAAATGTAACCGGAATAAGAGTAACACAATTCACAGCTCGAAGCAAAGTCAAAGCCAAGCTATAAAAGGTATCATTCTAAATAGGAAAGAGTGTAACTGCTTAACAATGTGGGTGGGGGAAGAGAAAAGACAAAATTGAGGGCATCTGGTGGTGGGTTTAGGGGGTTGGGTTTAGTTTTGGGTTTTTTATTTTGGTGTGTACGGGGGGGGGAAGAGCTGTGGTGTGTTGTGTTTTTTTATTGTTTTATTTTTCCAAGGGGTGTTTTCAATTTGCCTCTGCCCAAGCGCATCCTTACTGTTTCCTCATTTACCTCATGTGCAACCCTCTTTCTCATATGCACCTGCGCTTTCATCAAAGGCCACAACACTCTGGTTTCAGAGTGCTTTTGTGAGTGTGGCTTTGCTGTTTGTTTGTCTGATTTTATTAACTTCACTTTGCAAGTGACTGACAGCTCAGTTTCTCAAAGGAATTTTACTAATTATCTGTTAATACTCTAACAGCAAACACTGCAATCTAAATATCTCTGTACTCTGTGGCCAGCATATGTGGAGTGTAATAGCATGTAGAATTAAAACCACAAGTTTGCAAACAGCTTTGCTGGCTCTTTTTTGACTCCTCTTCCTTTTAAAAACAAAACCATAATTAATATTTCTAGCTCTGGCAAGTCTTTCGCCCCTCCCACCCCCTATTCTGAAGACCTCAAAAAACAAAGGCCAAATACAGCAAAAAATAAATTTATACAGAAGGATATAACTACTATTCTCAGTCTCCCAAGCATCACCAGTTTGGAAGATTATTTTTAGTAACTTATAAGCAATCATTAAACCTATGGGGAAATAGAGCTCCATCAAGATGAAGTTCCAGAATGCTTCCAAACAGAAGATAATGATACAGATGGGATCAAGGAGTAACGCAGAATAACATTTGCACAGCAGAAGAAGCAGCACCCTTTAACAAAACTTGTTATTTATCTGCCTACAAACTATTCCATTTAAGTGCTCTCTTCATACAGTGTGCAGTAAATAGCTTTTGGCTACTGGCTACATTTAGGGGAGGCCTTCTGAACTGGACCTTTGCTTGCATATAGAAGTAAATCATTTTACCAAGCAGACAGAATCCTTTGCAGAACTTTAGCGGTAAAGAGGACTGGTGATACAGCCAGTTATGAACATTTTAAACAGGCTGAGATGCCACAGGAAGACACAGCACATCTAACAGTGGAGAAAGGACTGCCCTTTACGGACAAAGCAGTAGGTCTCTGCAAGAGCTGACTGCTCCAGTTCATGGGAACAGTACCAGCTCTGAATATGCCACTTCAGATCAGAGGATAGCCTGAGGTTCTCCTAGCTTCAGAAGTAGAAATCCCATCCACTGTAAGTGCTCTACCACCTTCTGACACAATCTGTCTTTGTGTTTTCCTTATTTACAAAAGAGAGCAGTCAACAGAAGAAGTCTATTTCCTGATAATGAATTCTTTAACAAACTAAGTCTTGTGAGTCTTCTAGCATAGAAGCAATATACTGTAGGTGAGAACTGGATTTGAGAAGCAGGTAATTGCGCAAACACTTCCTGAATTATTATAACCTCCCCAAAAGAATGTACAGAGTAAGAGTGGCTTGTCAGAATGCAGAGTAATTCCTACTGTCTACTGCAACAGTTTCAACCAAACTCTGTCCAGCTGACAAACCTGTAGTAAATACTCTAGATGATCACTGGTTAGGAGTTAAGCAAAAGGTTATTCTGAGAAAAGTCTCACAAAAATTAACCTTGCAGCTGCCATTTTGCAGTACAACTGCTTAGAACAACTCTTACAAACTCTACAAACTTTTGTCTTTATTTCATAATGAGCTTTGACATTGCTGGCTTTAACAGAGCAGATGGAGTGTACCTTAATGACAGCTATTCAGCTCTCAGCCTGTCACAGTACAAGTCAAACGAGAGTTACACTCTAAGAAACGTAACATTGCTATCAATAACCTGATCCAACTCATAACTAAGGGAGTATCAGTTGAAGAGCCAATAGGTCTCTTTTGGGAAACCAAAAAAGACCAGTAAGACTTTCCATGAAAAAGAGGTCTAAGGGAAGTGACACAGACCCTAGATTCCATAGTGCTCATCACTTCTCGGATGTGCCATCTGGGATATTGCATTCTTTAGTTTGGAAATTTAAAAAATAAATAAATAAATAACAAAAGCAATAGGAATAGAACTTCCCTAAAGCCAGAGCACCTGCCCTGCTTCAGATGCAAATGTTGATATGAGGTTGCATAAAAGCTATGAGAATTACTGGGAAAAAAAAAAAAACCCAACAAAACAACAAAAAAGTTGTAGGTTCAGTTTTTCAGTCTTCTGTATGTGGATTTTTTCTTCTTTTTGGTAAGTGAAAGAATCTCTGGAAGGCTCCAAATCTTCACCGCTGCCCAAAACAGGATTCATCTCATTTCAGAGATTGTGCCCCTATGCTTGAACAGTGGTGAAGCAGGGGTCAGAATGTCATCTGTAGTCAGGATGGGAAATAATGCACAGAAAGTAAGAATTTCAGAGCTACGGAAAGCTGGTACAGCCAACAGGACACAACCAAGTAGGCTGAGCAAAGCGCCCAACTCATCTACACAACTAACACTGAACAAGAGGTAACAAAAGAAAGGTCTAAAACATCCTGAAAATACAAGTAGCACATCAACATCAAAACAAGAAAAGTTTTCTGTATGAATTAAATCTCCCACCTCTTTCTCTACCTCAAAGCATCACAACCGCAGGAAATGGTGTACTAAAGTCTCAAATCCATTAACCTGTCTCAGTACAGTGTCCAGCACAAGGCATGACAATGATGTCATTCAATCCCAACATCAGTGTCCTGGGTTCAGCAACTGCAGTCAGTTTTTCTCCTTAGTAGCTGGTGTTTTGACTTAACCTGGGAACAAGGCTGATAAGGCCGATGTTTTTGGTTGTTGCTAAGCAATGTCTGCCCTGAACAAGGACTTTGTGAGCCTCATGCTCTGCTGGGGAGGAGTAGAAGCTGGGAGGAAGGAGGGACAGGACTATACTGACAGGACCAAACTGACCAAAGAGGTATTCCATACCATAGCACATCATGCCCAGGATGTAACTGGGAGTTATCCGGAAGGGCTAGTTCTCTCAGGGTAGTTGGAAGAGGTGGTCAGTCAGCACTCAGTTAGGTTGGGGTGTTGTGAGTTATCTGTCGGTGGTTGGTGCGGTGTTGTGAGTTTTCTGTCGGTGGTTGGTGAGATGCTGTATTCTTTTCCCTTGTTATTTCCTTTATCATCATTATTATTGGTGGTAGCAGCAGTGATTTGTGTTATACCTTAGTTACTAAACTGTTCTTATCTCAACCTGTGGGAACTGCACTCTTTTGATTCTCCTCCCCATCCCTCTGGAAGCAGGGGAGGGCAAGAAAGGGGGGTTGAGTGAGTGAATGAGCTGCGTGGCTGGGTTTAAACCACAACAACTAGATACAAAGGAAACAGAAATTAAATGCTAAGTAGTTCCCTCTAGGACTGTCTACAATACTTTCAGTGCATGCTGCTTTACAAAATGTACCCTAAATCACTGAGCCTGAACCACTGCTTTCTTCTCCTTGCAAGAGGAGGAAGATGGAGCTAGGATAAAAACATTAGGTTAAAGGTGCCATTTAAAATGTCTTTTATCCCATCCACATCACCTTCAAAAAAAATCATTCCTTGACACAAAAGCATCAACTTGACTAGTTTTAGATTATTAGATTACATATATACACAGAATATGCATAAAGAGTGTAATTAGATGATGTGGGGAAGAAGACAGAGATGACAACTGTATCCCAAGAGCTGACCCCTCAGATTGCACTCCTGAGAAGTTGCCGTTTTTAATGTCTCTCTTGCAGACACCACAGACACTTTATGGTTAGTCGTATGCTAATTTTCAGAAAACACTGAACTCTTTTTCTGAGGTTATCAACCTACCATAAGGTGAGACAACACACAGAGGATTGTCTCTGTGTGCCAAACCAATTAAAAATATCTCTGCTCATTAAACACATCACACTACCCTGTTAAGACAACAGAATGCTTATACAGCAGTTTTGAACATTTTTTACAAAGACATCAATCTTCCCCAGTGTCTAGTACTGCTAAGGTCTTAAGTAATTTCTTACATCAAGCCATGACTTTTAGGCGATTCTTATCATTCTTAGATATGACTACTAATACTTTGGCTATTACAAACCTGTCCTTCCAAGTCTCTGTTGAAATAAACTGTGTGGTCTACCTTTAGACTTTTAAAAGTCTTTCTAGACTTTCCAAAATATTGTTCTTACCTGCAGCAACAGTTTTCTTTCCAGACCTTGACTTTTGATAATAATAATTGGATTTACTTCAGCTGCAATAATACACAGGCATTTTATAACCACTGTTCAGGCATATATCTATTTGCTAAAGCCTGAATCACTTGCCCTGAAATATCTACTTTTAGAGGAAAAATTGCAGACACTGCCAAAAATCAGAGAGAGCTTGATCTTGCAAATCAAATTAACAGTAACATTACATTGCAAAAGTTTCTTGTTATGTAAATAAAAAGAACAAGACAATCTTACAGCTAGACAGCGTTGAAATGTGATAGTCTAAATCCACCTTTAAAATTTACATATTTGACTCCATTTTTTCAATTACCGAGTCTGCAATGAAAACAAAACTAAAGTTTTTATGCCGATAGAATATGAAACATTATCTTAAAGCGTTAAGAGGTGAAAGGAGCTAAAGACACATTTTGCAAGTATTCTCTGGTTACATACCAATAATGCCACCTGGTGGCATGACAGATCTAAATTTTCTTTCCAAGTAATCTAAAATTAATTTTTACCCAACCTCTCCTGGAGGTTGTACAAGCACTAGAGGAAGCACAAGCTTGCAGCTCTTTTTCACCACATATAGATTGAGGCCTCTTACTCTACACTCAAGATGTTTTCAAAGATGGGACAATTTTGGAGCATTTTCTACAATGATATTTTATGTCCGTGACCAATTTTCTCAGAATTACATACATTATAAATGATACGTATTTTGTTTGGGTTTTGTTTGTTTTGGGGGGGATTTTATTTGTTTTTATTGGGTTCAGTTAGCTTGTTTGAGTTTTACTGTTGGTTAGTTTTGCAGGGGTTTTTCGGGTTTTTTTTACTATTATCTCCTCTTAGAACATATTTCAGATTCTACAGCTTTAGGACTTTATGAGCGAGAGGCTGTTCAGCGTTAACTGTTCAGTGTAGCTGCTGAGCAAGTTGAGTGATGTCCCCTTTCCATCACTCATCTAAGACACAACCACTACACACCCTAACAGAGCTCAGTCTAAAAATGAGCTATTCACAGTTCCCCAGATTTTTGCCAGTGCAAATTAAAAATTTATGTAAGTCCATTCACAGGCTATTCTGAAAGCGTTGCAGCAAAGCTGTTCAGGCTGTAAGAACTATTGCATAATAACCTGGTTTTGTCAGAACAGTCAACCTTTGCTTATCTTTCAGAGTTGATTCATATACCTACTTCATCCCGTACACACCATACAGAACTTTAATTAAGTGTTGAGGAACCATTTCAGGAAAAATATGCTGCTTTCTCCCAAACCATATTTATGCAAGCATGTCCTTATTACCCAGCAGACGAGCCATTTTTTGTCCTTTACCACCCCCCTAAGCTCTGACATCTGAGCTCATTCTCCTTTCACATCTGGCTGGCAACATGTGCAAACTGTATGAATTCTTCAGTTTCTTGTCCAGGCTGCATTCTGAATTTGCTGAGTTGTTCAAAGTTGGACTATTCAAAAAGATGGTGGAATGCACCCTCTGATATTACTAATCCAATGACACCCTGAGTGCTATGAGAACATAAGGAGAATTAACTTCAAAAAGTATCCAAGCTCCTGCACTCTCCCCGAAGAGTCTGACCTATTACTGTTGTTGGGGGCAGCAGACTGAGCTAAGCAAACCACCCATCTGACAGTAGGCAGACGTTTGATGCAATCAGTTCTCAAACTCTCCATGTGGTTGACTTGCAATTTCCAGAAATGATTCTTTCATTTTAAAAAATAAAAAGCCAAAGGGGAAGACAAACAAACAAACAACAAAAAACCCTTCCACTTTTAAAGATGAGAAGAATAAGAGAAGAATAGAAAGATTATTTCCTGACCTCCTTCAACTTATCTTAAGTGGTACACCAAATACACTTCTGCTACCCTGCAAAAAACTTCCTTTGTGTTTGGGTTTTGCATTTGTTTGGGTTTGTTGGTTTGTTTTTTTTTTTTTTTTTTTTTTTTTTTTTTTTTTTTTTTTTTTTTTTTTTTTTTTTTTTTTTTTTTTTTTTTTTTTTTTTTTTTTTTTTTTTTTTTTTAATACATTCTTGTGGACTGAATCCTATTACTTGTGAAATGAACTGAAATCCTGCACAAACTTATAAGACAGCGGAGGACTGAACTTTTTCATATAATAGTATGTAACATAGACAGCTACTTTTAGAGAGTACATACTAATTTTGTGTATAGCAATTACACTTTAAATTCCAGTATTTAAAGACTACACAACCCCCCTAAAAATTATAAAAAAGCAGCAACAGAAAATGAGTACTACTTCATTAAATAAATCCTTGTATGTATCCAAGTACTTCAGTGATAAAATATTAGTTATTTTAAACTCTGATTAAGACTACAGAGCCTGAATATAGAACACAGGTCATTTAGAGGCACGAAATGTAAAATGATCAAGCCAAGAGAAACAGTTGTTTCTTTTCAAGATTTAGCTGCTGTCCATGAATTTTAAGAGAGTCTCTCAAAAGCAGTGAGGTGCAGAAATTCAATGAGGATAGCTTAGTTTACTTATATTATTCATGCTGATATACACTGAGAATAGAGCTTCAATGACTCTCAAACTGGAGGAGCTGCAAGCCAGGATTATTCTCCTGAATTCATTTTAGAAATTCTATAAACAACACTTTGCCCAGTTCTACTTAAACAGCTACGCGATAATGGAAGATTAACATTTACAAGTCCTGCTGTCTAGACTGCACTACCTGTTTTGACTACCTCCCTACTGTAACAAGGCTGTAACAAGGTCTAGACAGAGATACCTACATGGGTGTAAAATGTTCTCTAAGTACCTGTCTTGACAAAAACACAGGTTTTACTGCCAACAGGGGTAGGGAAAATGGTATAGCTATTAAGGAACAGGCATCTACTAGCACATTTTTTTTTGTTCAGGTGTATGAGAGCGTGTCAATGAACATACAGGTGAACCAGTTAGTAAGTGTCACTTCCTCAACCCTTAGCACCTTCTTCATCAAAAGCACATCACAGTAATTAGTTAGCCCACTTCTGTGAAGCAATGTATATTTTATACAAGGGAATGTCACAGAGAGAACCAAGTGAGATTCCAATCAAATGTAACTAGAAAAACTGTCAAGTTAAACTGATGGTAATAGAAACTGTTAAGATCTGCAGGCTGTGAAAGCAAATGCTTAAATGGGCTTCCTGAAATGGTATGTAAAAGGCTAGAGCAGTGACACTAATGCAGATCACCTGTACTGGACTACAGGTTAATCTGAGAGTACTATCATAAACCAATAATGCATAAAGTCAATAGATTTGTCAACAGTGAGGTTTATGAGAACATCAGACAAGAAGTAGGTGACTCTGTCCTACTGAATTTTACTCTGCTTGGTACAGCCTATCAAAGCACACCACTGGCCACACACAAGACTAAACCGGACTATTGTAATTTGGAACAAACAACAAAGGAAAACAGCCATTTCACCAAAATGTGTTGTGAGGTGCCTGTGAAACAAACATGGCGTTGCATAAAAAAACATTACTGATACCTCCATATAAATAGGACTGACGCTTCACTTGGGAATTGTATATATTATACGCTCACTTGCATTCAAGAAGGTTAATGCAAGCCATCAAACAGGGTCAAGGAGTGACAACAATGAAAATACAGAGGATAAAAAGAACTTATGTGATGAGGAAACTAGAAAAAGGTGGCTAGGTGGCCTCTCAAACTAAAAACTCTTCAGATACCCTACTGCTGTTTGTAAAGAATATGCAAACACACTGGAGAAAACTATTAAACGAAAAAATAACACTGCCACCAACAAAATGAATAAGCTGGCAAGAATATACTTAACTGGAAACCACAGAATACTTCTACAGTCTCATTATGGAGCAGCCTTCCCACAAGAATACAGGGGAAAAAAACACTAATTTTCACATACAGCATTATCAGTTTAAAGAAGAGGTTATATGACATAGCTGTCCAGAACTGCAGGCAACTGGAACTCAGCGATGATTCTGGTTTTTTCCTCCCACTATGCTAATTACAAAGTACAGCTCCTAACTCCCCAAGAGTTAAGATACTCTTGGTTTTGAGCTTAAATATCAAATTCAAGCTTATTGCCTGTGGTTTATTAAACTGCTTGATTACATTACACTATTGCGCATGCACAGCCATTATCTGAAAGTCCAAAACAGCTCTGTTCAAAATATTTTTTCAGATAGGCTTGCACTAACGTGTATGCACTATCAAAAACACTGTCACAACCTATTTTAAACTTCTACACTCTTGCATTTCTCCCATTTGCTAGAATACAGAGCCAAAGCATGTTTTAGACCATCCTGGCCTTTACATTTAAACACTAAGGAGACCACACATTGATTAACAAATTACCACTGAACTTCCCACAGTTTAAAGACAACGATAAACCTGAGAAAAAAACCCCAAATCTACAGTTTGCTTGCTGATTACGTGATGTAACTTAGAAAAGCTTTACAAAAACTATGCTAAGTTTAAACAGTTCAAAGCCAGTAATAAGCGTAACAACTAAAAATCACAAAATGGAGAGTCCTACTAAAAATTGTGTTCTTACCTTTTCCAGGACTTAGGTTTTGGTCTATAAACACCTTAAGCTCTCCATTGGCTTCAATTAGTCCAGCCTGTTAAAGAAAGTAACTTTTATTAAAACTTAGAAACAGAGATACCCTTTACTGTTAACGATGGAAGACAACAAACCAGAAGTCTCTCTGCTGCTATTGGATTGGTCACAGAACTGACACTACATAATGGCACCGTTTGTGGTGTACTATTTGCAAAATTTTTTAAAACTTGATTTTATAAATGCCATACTCTTAAAAAGCAAGCAGAAAATCGGTTTATACCTACTTTGCTATTTTGTCCTAAGTTCTTACAGTGTACATGCACTGTTTTAACAGGCATCTGAACACCCTTCTAATCAGAACCACTGACATCTGTGACAACACCATTATCTGTGGAGACACTATTTATCTATCGCAGAAGTTAAAAACATTACAGCAAAACCAGTAGAGGTGGTAAAGAGCACCTTAACCCATTTTAATCAGAAAAAAGGCATTAAGAAGAAACACACTGAGCCCTTAAGTGGAAGAGCTATGTTTATAAAATAACCAACATCCTTTGAGAAAGATAACATTGAGTTATTTTTAAAAATAAGTTCTGGATAGAAAACGTTTATTAATAACATTAAGTACTTGATGCAGTAATTCCCTGGCATCTCCAGACAAGACAGTTCTGAAAAAAAAAATAACGAACACAGGACATACAGACTGTTTCCATTTAGAAAGAACAGCACAAAAGTTAACACTTGTAGTTAACCATAATTGAGCACGTGGTGTTACAGACGTTGAAAAGTCCCTAGCCACATTTTGTGCATAGCTGGCATTGTTGCTGGCTGCCAAGTCTGTCAGTCTTCAAGAGACAATTAAGTGGTTTGCCATCAGTGAGCAGCAAAGCTTTCCCCTTCACAGTCTACCTGAAGAGCCCTAGTCATGTTCTGCCAGAAGCTCAGCAAACCAAGTGAGCCACTAGAGGATGCTGTGGTGCTGTTATTTGCCAGGTGTATGACAGCAATGATTTCTTAAGCCCGGGAACCACAAAACACAAAACTTTCTGTCCTTGGTGACAGAAACGGGAGAAAGGAGAAAAAGATGACCGAACCCTGGGGACAGGCTGGAAAGTGGTAAGAAGAGAAATTCTGCAGATGGAACCATAAAGAGCAGTGGCCTATAACAGCATGGCAGTGGTGAGGGTCTGGTAGCACAAAGAAAACGGTGAGGAGACAGCAGAACTGATGGGTAGAATGAAGAGCCTGTGGCAGTTCTGTCCTCCATTCTCCTAATTCTCCCCTCCTGAACCACCAAGTACCAAATCAGCATTTTTTTTTAAGGCAACCTCAAGAATTTACCAGTATACAAACAGTGCCTGTTCTCCATCTTGCCCACAGGAGGGATGCAAAGGTCCACTTGAAGAAATTAGTTATACTGCCCTACTTCAGGCACCAGAGCTTTTTATAAGCTTAATTCTTCATCACACTTACTATACATACTACTTAATTCAGAAGGGTAACAGACTTTATCAGACACTCTCAGAGAAAGAAGTTAATACTCATCAGCATGAATTGGTATCGCATACAAAGATGTTACTACAGCTACACTGTACGGCAATTTGACATTCCAGAACATTGGAAGCCAATAGCTATACGAAGATGAATTTTTGAGTGTTACGTTATACTCCCAACTCTACCTCAATTTCACAACAGGAGTGTTTAAACCACACAGGAAGTGCAGTCTCATTGCCTTTATTTCTTTAAATGCAGTCCTTCACAATTTCTATTCAACAACAGAAAGAGGTGGCTTGTACTCAAGTATTCCTGCAAATTTGCTTCTCCATGAAAATCAAGAAGATATCAATGAGAGTGGAAAGACATTTAATATATTGAGTTTGTGATCAGTGGACCATGAATAAAATGGCTGTTTTAATCTGTAATGTCTTTCATTTTAGAAGCAAATGAATTTAATAATTTTGAATTATTAAATCCATTCATCAGTTTATTATACAAAAGCAGACTTACATCAAGCTCACACATCAGTTACAATGATAATCCAAAGCCAAATATTTAAGCTGTGATATTCAGCAAACTCGAGTATTAAATACAAAATACTATTTCAGCAATTACAAATCAGGCAGTTCAGTTATCAGCTACTTAGTGGTCCCTTCCTATTTTTGTTAACTATTATGGTCTCAAATATAACCATTTCTATTAATTACTTTTATCCTTAAGTATTTAACCAGCCACTATACCCTAGTATGAAATAATGTTACAAGCTTTAAGTTTTCTTCTACCTAATTACAATATACACTGATAAATATTAGCCAAAACAGTATAAAACTCCATAAACCACTAGCTAACCTGGCATTAGAAAGGGTCAGGCTAGTGCTACATGTCCTGGACCATGCTATTGTGTGACTGGAATTACGCAAGTCACTGACAAACTGGAGGACATTGCAAAAAACACTGCATTTAATCAATAAAGGAATACAACTTGGGAAAAGCAACACTGAAAGACAAGAAGAATCCCCTCAGGAACCACGACACTGATGAAGAGTACAGTAGTAACATTCCACCACCTTTTCCATACCAGTATCTTACTAAAGGTTCAGCTCTAGCACTTAAAATGGCTGGTAAATATTCAACTTATTTGTAACAGTATGCCTAGGAAAGGCTCCAAGAGAACTATTTGGAAAGAATATGACCAAATCCCACAGCAAACAGCACCCTCAGCTGCTATTATTGATAATGAAAACTAATTTCTAATGAAAATTCTGTTATTCTAGCCTTAGGACATTCTTCGCCTTTCTGGATACATTATGCAATTCTAAGGTTATCAAAATTTACCACTAGTTTTGAGTCTTCTCAGTCACAGATATAAACTTTTGGTGGGAGAAAACAAAAAAGCAAAACTTCAGTCCTGCATGAAATTCTGGTGTATTTGTTCAAAAATGGAAATACTAAAATAAATATTTCCATGTATTTCAGATAAATTCCCGTCATTTTTCCAGCATGTTATTTGGGACAGGAGACCAAGATTACTTCTCTGTAACCTATGTAGCATAGTACAGTGCCCTAAAGAAAAAAAAGAAAAGAAATAGAGAAAAATGTGACCATAGCTCCCATGAGGTCTATCTCAGTCACAGATTCACAATGGGAGGGACAACACACAAACAAACAAACCCACACACAACCCAACCCCCCTTCCGCAAAACAACACACCCCAACAACAAAACCAAACACACCAGCAAGTAAGCATCTGCTTTTCCCCAATGGAAAACTGACCTTCTCCCAAGGAGCATTTAGACATCAAGGAACTTTTTTTCTGATGGGAAAATAAACATAGCTTTCAGGCCTTGATAAGCTACTTGTTCCAAGGTACTTTATTTTTTTTATCTGATGATGCCTTTATTATTATTATTCCACATTTTCTTCTTATCTTTCCATGATTCTCTATTTCAAGATGCATTACTTCCTTTGATGATAACACTAGGGCTGCTTGAAATAATGCCATGCTCTTGATACTCAATTCTGAAAGCTTATTAAGTGCATACAACTTCACAATTTAGTACTGCTTTCCTCTTCAGAGACCCTGTGGCCAGGTAGGTATACTTCTCTGGCTACATAAAGAATCTCCTAACATGCTAAACAGGCAACAGACACACCCTTTATCCTTGTCACATAACAACAGAATCAGCAATTAAAAAAAAAAGTTTAAAAAATCTTGACACTCAACATAGATTCTAAACTGCAGTAACTTAAGATCTCCTTTCCACAAATCAGAGGAATAAGGTTAAAGACCACTGGACAAGTAAGTCTGGTGATTTCAGTTGGGGAAACTATGCTGGAGTGGAGACCCCAACTATTACCTGGGCTTTGTCTCATCACATCATTCAGAACTTCTAAGGAAAAGAAATCAATTGATGTGCTAAACATATCAAAACTTCAACTGAAGTTAGCTTTGGCTGGCTATGAGGTCATCAGCAGTCAGGGGACTAAGGGCTGGAAAGTCTATTTTTGTTTTGTTTACAAGGAAAAGCTGAAAAGACTAAAAGTGCCCTCAGCCTGGAAGTCAGTAAACTGGGAAACCTCTTTTTGCTGGGATTAAAGTTAATCTGAAACAAAATCTGCTCAGAACTGCACTTATTTAATAAGTCCCTTAGAGCAGACTATCACAGAATAAGTTAGTATCTTACTAACAAGCCAGAAGTTATGCACCAGAAACTCTTATGACAAAAGTATCATTTCTTCCACAGCTTTCCAGACTCATAATTCAATTTCTTAATAAAAACTGATGTTAAGTTATTCACTAAACTTTTAAATTAAACAGAAAAGTTTCAAGCTGAATGTGGACTAAAGGACAAGCAACCTATAAAAGCATGACCAAGAAGCTTGATTGAAACAAGACTGGACACGTACACATGGTAAGTCTATCACATTTATGACAGAAAGGTCCCCCCCACTACTCTAAGTAAAATGGAGAATCGAAGGGCGCTTTTATGCCACAGAAATACCTCTTCTATCTTGCTTTTAGATAACAAGCCCATTTTAAGTACATTCCATGAAAAAGAGACAAAAGAAGAGCAAAATGGGCAGAGAGAAATGGAAACAGAGGTATTTGCCAAAAGTACTGAGAACAGAAATCTGCTAACAGAAGATTAAGCCCTATAGACTGAAGCACAGTACTGGGTTTGACAACAAAACACGAGATGCTGGTGCCAAATATATAATAATGGTTACAGACTGGGAGTCAGAATGGGACAGACAGAAAAACAGACAATCTGGGAACTGTATAGGAAAGAAATAGAAAATGAGCTAGAAAATGAGGCGAAAGATGGCAGATTAAGGGTTGAGGTAGAGAAACTGGGAGTCACTGAAAAAGTACAGGAAACAGAACTGATGGAACCTTTATAAAGCCTTTAACAGACAGAGATCAGATCCTTTGAGAAGGGAAGAACATGGGTACTGGGAAGACAAATACAATCCATTCTAAACAATGACTGAAAGGATAAATAAGCTGAAACTCAGACTGAGAACTTAAAAGTGTATCACAAAAGAAACAGCAAAGACGGAACCAGAAAACAGAGGAACTGGAAAGGAATAATATCCCTGTTAAGAGTACATTTCCTCCCAAAGGTCATCAAAGGCATCAGGAGGATGCTTCTTGTGCCTACAGGTGTTTGCAAAGCCTGTTAGTCAACAACCACCCATCTTGGGCAAACTGCACTTAATCAGTATGCAATGACAACATTTACTCATTTCACTGCTTAAGAGTAGGCAATAAATGTAGAGGCCCTATGACATGCAATTTTGCTACTTGCCACGTCACTGACAATGTCGAGGTTGGGTTTGTTAGGTTTTTTTTGTTTGCCTTACTTTAATATTAGGAAGCAACAAACATACACAATGGAAAATCAGCACAGCTACAAAGTAATGCTCTTTAAGCAACCTTAATTCTTCTTTCACCCTGTCCTGGGTTCAGGAAAAACATAAGCACATGTCATTTGCAACAAGATGATAATGCACTATTTTTTCCCATTGGATTCTCATTCAGGGACCAAAGCAAACATGCTCTGGAAATGAATCATCACGTAACTGCAGGAAACTATTTTTTATGGGACATCGAATTCATTTTTCACAGAAATTAAAAGGCAATTAAGATAAGAAGTAGAGGACTGAAGCAAAGGGAACAAAGTTCTTAAATTTAAAACATTAGAATTTCATTTTGCAAATTAAGTCAGTAAGAACTTCTCTTTACTGTATAAAGTAATACAAAAGAACTTCTATAGTCAGGCTATAGGAGTCTGATCCTGAAAAATTCTCAAATGTATTACTTTACTGAGTCTTACTAGCTCCTTCTGAAACAGAGCTCATACCACATCCTCAGTTGATGGCACCACCTTCAAGACTAATGTGTTTTGTCAGCCAATCAGCGATGACCTATACCATAGAAACAAGCTTTCAAAAAAGTATATTGGAATTATTGGCATTTTAACCAGCAAGGGTTAAAGCATGAGATATGAACGATTTGGATCACATAGAACTGCAAAGGTAAGAACTAAATACAGATTACTATCTCAGTTAAATACATCAGACTTCGGTCTGAATATAGGCTCCACTGATTCTACACATAAGCTGGACACTGAGTGTACAAGGTATGACACCTGAGGTCTCCTTACTGCAGAACGTATCAAGACTATTCTTTAGCCTTCTTGGCTGTTCTTCCTGAACACAGAGAGCAGCACATCTAGAATTTCGCAAACAAATAAATGAAGAATTCATTTTGAAGATAAGTCAAAGAGTGGTCCAGTCTAAGCAGCAGCACAGATCAAAAATACCACTGGAGCCAAAGCCATTACACTGTGTTGTTTCTTAAGAGTAATTCAATTGCCCAAGTGATACAAATCTTGCAAAATTTAAAGCTGGCACCCAAAAATCTAACGGTGAAGCTGAAATAGTGAATCAAAATAGAATACAAGACTCTTATGGCGAGTATGACCAAAACACCGGTTTGCTACTTCACCACATAAACTAATCAGAAAATAAAAATCGTTTGCCTGCTGGACCAAACACTCGTATGCAAACAGGTACCACCAGCAGCCACCTCCACAGCAAGCTCCTGGTGCCATTCTAGACTTGACATTAACAGACTTGTTTTTCCAGCCAAATTAAATCTTTAATGCCATATGTTCAACAGCATCTGAACCATAGCAGAAACCAACAAACTTGTTAAAAAGGGCTCATTCCAATGCCATTTGCCTCACCAACCTCCTTATCAGTGTATCATAAAGCTACAGCAGCCCACAATGTAATTTTCAAGCAAGACTGTGTAATTGTTAATGCAATACTGGGACACTTCGCAAATGTAACACGACACAAGACAAGTAGCTAGAAGCATTTGTGGGGATGTGGACCACTGACAATCTTTAAAATCAAGCTGTTATCTGAGAATAACTTCAACACAGAGATATTTAGCAAAGATTGGCCCATATTTCCTCTCACTTCTAATTAGCCACAATAAATCCCCATTAAATGATACCCAGGAAAACACTAAAGTAAGTGATCCGTAGTGTAACTTAACTTTTAAAAGCTGCATTTTCGTTTAGTGTGTTAAGTTGACAGCATGGTGTATTTACCTAATAATACTACAAATACCTATCTATACTGTCATTAACTAACATACACAATTAATAAAGAAGTTAAAACAACTGAAGGGTACAAGAAAATGCTTTATTTACACGAACTGGCAAGGTGAAAGGCCAACTTCTGAGTTGCTCTTTTCTGACTTATAAATACATAGGAGAAAAAAGGGGAAACTATTATTGTGTAATTGGGATGTAAAAATCTTAAAGATCACTTCCCTTCTGCCTTCTTTGAGAAAGCATGCTCTAAAATTTTAACAACATTCAAAATCCCAGACCAAGATGCCTTTTTAGAAGACCTAATTTTATCTTATTTGATCTTCAGTTTGCAAACTTCCAGACACTTTAGAAGTCACTACAAGCAAACAGAAATACATCAAGTTACTGAGAAGTCACTGAACTAAAATGGTATCAGAAAGAGCTGATTCACTTAAGATTCACTAAAGACTTAACTTTTCTAGTCTGCCTCAATGAAATTCCCAGTATATAACCAAAAATAAAAGGAGAAACACATGCTGGTATTTGAAGAAAAGTCTGAAAAACATTTTGGAGATTTCAGTACTTTCTGCATCATGCAAACTGCATCATGCAAAAGAGATCCAAAATAAATCTTTTTCCTACTTCCATTAGGCTTTTTTTTTAATCCATCCTCAATGTAACTTTTTCAGACCACAAAGACTTGCTCAAGATTGATGTAGAAGCACAACAGGAAAGTTATTAAGCACAACTTCTGTGGTGTTCTCACAAACTTAATATGCAGAAGTGCAGAGCTTTTCCCCCCAGTTTTAGCAAACCTATGCAGTAAAGCTGCGGAAAGAAATGAATTTGTTGTGGGGTTTTGAATATCCTTTGAGGGAAATATTTATTAATACTGTAAAACAATGTAATTGGATTGAACTACATACCCAAATGTACTCCAAATACTCAACGCATCAACATTAATCCCTATATCCCTAGGCCTCTTACACAGTAATGTTAGAGCAGGTTCTGCACTTTGTTCAAGCAGCACTTCTTGCAAAGTATCTCTCGGATTTACACATGTGCACACTGCTTTCTTTGCAAAGTTAGATACCTGGGTCATAGCTGCTACTCAGTAAGATTAATAAAAGCACCAAGAAATACTGAAGAGATAAAGTAAGCTTTATGCAACCTAGAGATGAAGAGAAAAATCCTTCATAATGTAATTCAAGTAAAAGGTGTCAGTAAACTATAATAAAAAAAATAATTATAATCTAATTCTAGAATGAGCAGTTCAAAAGCCAGTGCCATGGTCAGCAACCTATGAAACACTGAAATGCATGAGCTTTCCAGAAGAACAGCTCTCAAGAAAGATATTTAAGTCTGTGAGGAGCTCTAAAGGCTAACAGTGGTATGTCAGCTTAAGAAGTCCACGAAACACCAAATTAGTTTTTCAACTGCCTGTTCTTCATGAACAATTGTATATTTTTTAAATGACTGGACACAGTCAATGCAATGTTGGTGAACAACTGAAACAATCATAAGCAACTGCTACTATAAACAGTATTTTGTTTATGTAATTTACCTATTTTGGTATCTGCAATTACTGAGATCAGAAGGAATCCTACTCATTCCTTTTGTTTAGCCCCTTTCTCCTCAGTACCCACAGTAACACCATGCACTGGACTGCCCCCTCTAACAGACCCAGTTCCTGCAAGCGACTCCTGCTTCTTCTCTTCTGCCTAAACAGTGGGTCTTAGAGAAAACTCACAAGCTTCTCCTTCTTTATGGCTGCTTAAGAGGCCTCAACAGTCTATTTGCAACAGAAATACCTGAGAGGCAAAACATGGTCACAGCACAAGTTGGATCTTCAGCTACACTACAGGAACTGCTAACTTAGTGATGGAAGGTATGTTAACCACTGATACAAGAAAGCATTTGCTGCCTTAATTTACTGATAATTCTCAATACATAACAGAATATAAGAATGGCCAGCAAGTATTCATCAGTCTTAGAATGAGAACCGAAAGATAAAAAAAGGAAGTTACCAAATTCACTTTCTTGCTACGGTAATTCCTGCTCCTTCTTTTGATGCTGCCGCCTGCCTAATTTTAAGCATGCCAAGGATGGACAGGTCACAGTTCCACCTAGAGAACTGCACTCCCCACCAAACTATTAATCCCATGAATCCAGTGAGCAGTAGAAGTCAGCTGAGGACCTCAGTGCATATATCTGGCTCCGCTCCTCCAGCTCCTGTCTGGAAGGTGCCACATTTGTAAGCAGTGAATGAGTTTACAGTAGACTCAGCAGTCTTAGCAAATGACACTGATTATCCAGAGAAGATGGCTAAGATGGAGTTTCTGGAGATCATCTGCATATGATGACCACCTCTGTCTCAGACCAAGGAACTTCCCACACAGTGCAAATGTACGTGTCGAACTGTATTAAACTCTACTGACCTCAACTTCATTGTCATTGAGCCTCTGACAAGCAATAGAATGATCCCATTCCCAAACTACACAAGTCCTTTACATACTGTAATTGGTGTTCTCTTGTCCACAGGTGTTTTTTCACATTGTTTCTTTAAATTACACAAAAGGTAGTCTTCTAATGAAGTAATGAAGGTCTTCTGAACTGAATGTATGATATTCCAAGGCCAATCTGCCTGATTCTGTTAGAATCGCTTCAGTTCCACCATACAACGACCATTTGCATAAAACTAAAAAATTGCTATGCTTATTGCTATTACCAGGCCCCAATGTACTTCCCTTTTTTCCCCCTTTACTGCATTCCAGATACCCTACACTTTATACAAGAGGTTTGTGTTTTTTTAAATATATTGATATACCCACAGTTACTTTAACCTTCACCAGCTAGTATTTTTTTTTGCATTACTTTTCAACTTACTCTGCTACAACATTGCTTGTGATTATGCTCTTAAAACTCCACCTCCAGGCTCTTAATTAAGGTGCACCATATGAAGGTACCTTTCCCCCTGTCCCCAATAGCTTCCTGACCACTGCTGAGGAAATGGGAGTATTTTGGAAAAAAAAAAACAAAACCAACCAAAAAAATCCCTTTGTTGCTTATTTCTTTTTATTGTACACTCTGAAAAGCATTAGGGGGATACATTTTAAAGTAGTATTTAACAGAATTTAGAATTGGGTCAAATAGCTGATGAGCATCTTGCCATCTTACCTAATCTGTATGTTTGTAATTATTTAATCCTTTATAAAAACATTTGAGTTTACTGGTATTCTCCATCGTGCCCCCTGTTTGTTCAGTTACCCAGTAAAGTCTTAGTCTGCAAACTTTCACAAGTATTTGACTTCTCAAAGAAATCTTTTCAAATTACATTTTTGTAAAGAGGTATCAGAAGAAGAGCTGGAAGAGAGCAACGAAAGGAAAAGTGCTCTCTCCTGTGGCAGGTGGGAGGAGGGGTTAAGGAGGAGCATGCTCTCTCCTGGCACCCTGGCTCCACACCTTCCTCTTCTGCAGAGCTGCCTGCTGCACCCACGCCAGAGCAAGCACAGGCCCCAGGAGCACAAGAGCAAGACATGCACTAAACCTGTGCTCCAAGGCTGGAGCACACTGAAGCATGTTTGGCCACATAAATGCCAACTGAAACCCAGACTTAGGCCAGTAACAGCACAGTCCTTACCACAGTTTAGCCATCTCAGCTCTGCTGAGAAAAAGGGAAGGAAGGGGTGGGGGCAGTCATCAACTATGCCATCTTCTTCACCACTACATCTCACAGTCAGTTAGTGCACTTGATAGGTGACATGGCAGAACCACAAGCTATTCATCACAGCCATATTTCCATGTCAGAATGTTTAAATTTATAGTGGTGCAGGTCTTCATGGATTCAGTACCCAGAAATTCAGTGATACTGTCTTTATCATGATTAATGCCACTATTTACCTTGGAAAAGAACTTGGAATTTGGACAAAAAACATGGGAATAATTCCATTCTCTTCTGAAAAAGAGCTATACTAAATAGCATCTCTATTTTCCAGCATTAAACCAAACTTAACAGGACTCATAATCAGACCTGGAAATTTAACATTTCCCAGCATTCACTACACATTTTAGACATCATGTAATGGTGAGGTATGTAATAGTCTGCAAAAAGCTAAGCAGTTCATCTTTCCTCCCTGAGGCAGGATTAAGTATGTATAGAGGTTTTTAAGAACAGGTTAGACAATCCTTCACTTAAGACTGCATACCCTTTCTAGCTACCCTAATTGGGTGCTCAAGTACACTGAAAATTTTACCTGAAACCTGACCTAGATTTTCATTTTTCCAAATTCAGATGATTAATTCTTGCAATAAAGACACTGAAAACATTTTATTTTCCTATCTGTAGCATCTTATTCCATTTCTGAAATTTATTATCATATGTCATTCCTCCCTTTTCTAGAATAAGCCTCATCTTTCAAAAATGAGGCTTGTTCTTAAATGTCTTGTTCTCATTCTGCTCCCCTAGACCTCCCAGGATATTCATCTGTATGCAGGTGCTAGTACTTCTTCACTTAGTTGATTTCTCCCCCAAAAGCTAATATTAAAGAACTGCACTTGAGTAGCTCAATTAATTTGAACTGTTTCAATTTCATCTAGTTTAGCATTCGCCTTTCATTTTCTTCCCGCTTATATGGCCTTTCATTCCCTGAACTCTGCTATCTGCAACGTACTTGGCTACCCTTATCTCTTCCAGGCAAGCTCTGAGCAACTACGTATTTCTGGTTCCTTCTCTGCGCATTAAGATGTTTTTCAATTGCTTCTGAACTACTAAAACTCTCTACAAAGTTAGTTTGTTATACTGATCGCTATTCATGAAGTGCTTGCTATATGAAAGCTAACACAGTCATATTAGATTGTAACCCACTGGTTAAAAATTTGAATTGTGTCACTTTTTATTAGCTTATATGCTCTTATTTTTTTGAGGTTTGTTTCTTTCTCTGAAGGGGACATTCGAATTTGAATATGGAGCAATATCTTGTCTTATTTTCAATAAGGAAATGTGAACACCCCATTTTATTAGATATTAACAATGAATTACATCTTAAAGGCAGAACCTGTTTAAATTTTGTTTAGAAGTATTAGAAACAGTAAAGAGTAAACATAGCTCAAGACATACGCTACTGAACCAGAGCCATTAACGTTAACATTAATGGTAATGAAAGTCCATGATTAAAGTCCCCAAAGCCTGTTTTCACATACACTAACTGGTATCTTTTGGTAGATAAACAATGAACACTTAGAGACTGAACCATCTTCAGTCCCTTGAATATAGATGATGCCTCCTTGAACTCAAGAAAGGAACAGCTAGTTGACTACAACAGTCAATGACAAATCTGTCATCTGAACAGTATCTGCTGGGGCTTTTTTTAAATCAACTCAAAACCAACTTGTTTTAGTGTTCAGTATGAACGCACATGACACCAAAAGCCCAAGTGCTTTTATGAACATAGTGAATTCTTAAGATTAATTACTCTGAAAAAAATGGCTGCAGATCTGAAGCTGGTTTATACTTTTGCATCTACAGAAAAACACAGCCTAGGCTTTATGTACAATGTATAAAGCTTCACATATTCATTAATACCAGCCATTATAAAGCGTGACCTCGCTTGCTTTTGTTAACAGAAACAAAGATACTCCATGAGCTATGCTTCCACCTATGATGTGCTACAAACTTACTTACATCTTTTGCCATGTTACCAGAGACTAGAAATCAGTCCTCTTAAAATCTTGACGGCTGCAGGACACAGAAACAATGGTGCTATTTTCTGGAAAACAAGTAAAGACAACATCAGCTGTAAAAATGAAAGGAGGGAAAGTTTTTACAATTATTGACTACTGCCAAATACAATTCAGTGTTCAAATAACCAGTTTTAAAGAGGAAAAAGTTTCCTGTCATCACCAATTCATCCCCTAAGGCCCCCCCTCCTCACGATCACATGTGGGAAACCCTTCTTTCCCGACAACGGGGCTGAGCCCTGCGTGGACCCGACCCCAGCGGGGTCCCTGTCCAGCTGCGCCCCTTACAACACCGCAGCGCGGGGCGCGGCGGGGGAAGCGATCCCTCCCTCGGCCTCCTCCTCCTCCCCACCCCCATTTCTAGCAGCAGGCACAAGTAGGCCCCAGGGGCCAGCTCCCCCTTGGGGCCTTGCAACCCCCCCTCTCCTCTTCTTTCCTCCTCCTCGCAGGCAACCGGGCACCCGGCAGAGGCTGGCAGCTGCCATCCCGCGCCCCGGGCACCCCGCGCCCCCCGACCAGGGCCTCACCGCGCGGGCGAAGCCCTAAGCCCCGCGCCGCCTCCCCCCGCCCCGGCAGCGAGGGGCCGCGCTAATCGCCTCAGAGGCGGCGGGGGCACGACGAAGGGGGGACGCGCCCGCGCGCCGGGCTGCACTGCCGGCGGTAGGGGGAGGGGAATGGAGCGCGCGGTCCACCCCATCCCCATCCTCCCCGCACAACCGGCGGTAGCACCCCCTTCCTCCTCCTCCTCCACAACCCCATCCCACCCCCCCCACAGTGCTCCCCATCCTCCTCCTGCTGCAGGCCGGCCTGGGCTGCCCGCACCTGAGCGGCCGAAGGCGGAGAGCTCCGGCTCCATCCCCCGCCGCCGCCCGCAGACAGGGACCCAGAGCGCGGAGCGGGAGCAGCACCCCCCGCCCGCCGCCGCGCTGCTGCTGCCGCCGCTGCTGCTGCTGCCGCTGCGGAGGCGCCCAACTGCACATGTGCGGCGGCGCGCGCGCGGGCCTGGCGAGCCCGGCGGGAGGGGGCAGGGGAGGAGGGAGAGCAACGGCCCCAACGGCAGTTCGGGAGGAGGAATGGGGGGGAGAGAGGGGGGGAGCCGGCTGGGTCCGCCTCCCTTCCCCGCGCCTCGGGGCGGGGGGAAGGGGCAGCAGGAGTGGGGGGTCTCCGCCGGCGGCGGGCGGGCTGTCACTTCCCAACCCGCCTCTGCCCAAGCCGGTCGCCAGCTTGGCGGGCTCCCCGCCAGTCACTGCCCGCACCCCCCCCCTCCCAACACACACATACACGCACCCGGACCGCCCCCCCCCGCCCTCCCGCGGCCCCACACACCTGCCCGCTGCCGCTGTCCCGGCCCGCACCCCAACCACCGAGGGGCTGCACGGGGAGTGCGGGGGGGGCAAAGGGGAGTGAGGGGAGCAACCCCTCCGCGGGACGCGCGCGCTCGAACCCGCCGCTCTTCCCTTTTTTTTTTTTTTTTTATTTTAATTTTTTTTTCCCTTCAAAGGGGGGGGGGGAA
>NDXB01007023.1:34159-87184 GCA_002631895.1 Agapornis roseicollis
CAAACGGGGAGGGAGTAAAAAAAAATTTAAAAAAAAAAAAATTGAAACTTACACTTTTGTGCGTCCCCCCGGCGTGACGCTGCGCGCTGACGTCACGGGGTGTAGCGTGCCTTGCACGGGCACACGCGGAGCGGCTAAGCCAACCGCCCGCCCGCTCCGCGGGGAGCAGGGAGCATGCGCGGGAGTTTCGCGCCTTCCGACTCACCGCCCTGTGGCGCGAGCGCGCGGGAAGCATCGGCGCGAGATCGGTCTTCGGCTTGTAAAGCCGCGCTGCCAAAGGGCGGGAAGGCGGCCGGCGCCTCTGTGTGCCTTATCGCTGCGGCACACGGGGCTCCCCGCCTCGGCACCGCCGCCGCGGGCAGGGACGCGCCGGGCTGGGCCGAGCAGCGAGCCCGAGCCGCCCTCGCTGCTGAGCAGGTTTCTGGGGGCGCGGGAGCCGGCAGGGCAGGGCGGTGCGGTTGATTGCCACAACATCCTGCCGGTGCTTCCTCCTCACGTAGTGCCCCGCCGTTACTTCAGCGAGTTCGCTGATACTGGCCATTGATGAAATGAGGCTTTTGTAGTAATCCAAGTGGAAGGTTGCTGTTAAGTGGCTCCTGGGCCCAACTGTGAATGAGGCCAGCCAGACCTGCACCTGTGCGAATTTCTGACACCTCCAGGGTGTGAAACCGCTGCATGCCTCATGTGCTGGCTGTGTGCAGTGACAGCCGTGGGGATGGTGCGTGTTAGCTACAGGGTGTGATGTAATTACACAAGAATGGTGTAATTCCTGGCAAAAAAACTCCCAGTGTGCATAGCGGGAGCCACAAAGGCAAAGCTGTAGTGCCAGCTAGAACCATAGAATGGTTTGGAAGAGACCTTTAAGTTCATCCAGTTCCAACCCCCCTGCCATAGGCAGGGACACCTTCCACTAGACTGGGTTGCTCAAGGCCACGTCTAATCTGGCCTTGAACACTGCTGGGGATGGGGCAGCCACAGCTTCCTTGGGAGCTTCCCCTTGATTGGAATATTGCAGCAAAGGAACAAACTGAAAAGCTGTGTTGGTTACAGGAGTGTGGATATGGCACTTCGATGGAGTGGGGGAAGCTGCACATGCTTGTACATGCAATACCAAGCACGTGAGGTACAAGGTTGTTAATAATGTGATCAAGAGGGGCGCAGGAAGCTGTGCTGCTTTGTAGTCATGCCTGGGAATGGAACACAGGTAGGGAATAGAAGATGCAACCAGCAGAGCCAATATACAGGAACAGCAAAATTATTTAGCACAGATGTCAGAGAAGACACATTTCATCAGCTAACTCTGTTTGTATTTAGTTACTTCTATATCTCACTCAGTTTTTAATTTAAGGCATTGGGGAGTTGTGTTTTATAGTAATAAGGAAATGGATGCTATCTTTGTTTCTCAATAAATAGCAGTCTCTGAAGTTTTTCATTCACAGTAACCTTCTGCTCACTGCTGTGGGGTTCTGTGGCAGCTCACAGAATCAGCTAGATTGGAAAAGACCTTTAACATCATCAAGTCCAACCATTATCCCAGGACTGCCAAGTCCAGCACTAAACCATGTCACTGAGGACCTTATCTACACAGTTTTTTAATGCTTCCAGGGACAGTGATTCCACCACTTCCCTGGGCAGCCTGTTCCAATGCCTGATCAACCTTTTGGTGAAGGATGTTTTCCTAATATCCAATCTAATATCCTGGTACAGCTTCAGACTGTTTCCTGTTACTCTGTTACTTGGGAGACTGGCCACCTCCTTGCCCCATCTTCCTTTCAGGTAGGAAAGTAGCCTGCTTTGGTAACAACCATTATTACCCCACTGCTTAATTCTTCTTGACTAAGCTCGATGGCAGTGGACATCAAAGAAATATGGAGATAATGAAAATATTTTTATAACTTTTCAGAAACAGGCAAGAACTTTCACACACAAAAAACCAAGAAGCACCCCAAGCCAGCTGCAGAGTAAGGCTTCCTGAACAACAACGTCTGCAGTTGATAGTGCTGCTCTCCACCCTATGGGTCATACAGAGACAGTTTAGACCAACAGGCACAGTACATACGTCAAGTCCCTGCCCAGGCTGCCCACACACCCCTTTTTATGTCCATTACAGAAACAAAACTTTGTGAGACAGCTGAACAAGCACAAACAAGAGGGGCGGGCCTGGTTTTATAGCATTTATTTTGACACAAGACTGACTGCCCCAGCATACCCACTCCCAGTTGGTTTTAGTAGAAGGTTGTTGACAGCTAATTTGAAGTATTTGTACCAGTGGAAAAGCCTTCAGCATTTCTCTAATCTCTGAACACACCTCTCAGGCATTTTGGAGCTTTAGGACTTTGAGTGGTGAAAGGCTATTCCACTTCACAACTGTTTTAAGTGTGCTTGAAAAGGAGAACAGATCACACCTTTAACCAGCATTAGTGCGGCAGAACCATGCAACAGACACAAGGAAACTCCTTCAAGAAGTTATCTGATCTATAACCGAAGATGAATGCCAGAGGACGTGCACATGGATATATTCTGACTGACACTTTGCTTGAGAACTGGAAGTCTGCCATCTTAAGAGAGGGACCTGTGCAAGCTCCAGGCTTAAAGAAAGACTCAATACCAGTTGACAAGTAGCTTGTTGACAAGTTTGTCAGCATCTGCCCTGGCTGGGAGGTAGCATCTCCCAATTCTCAAATTTCTGCTGTATTTTAGGAAATAAAAACACAGCTTGGTGCCATAACCTTGAAAGTGTTGCCATTCCCTGATCTATAATTTTGCCCCCAGGGCAGGACTGATTGTCCCTAAACCACTCTGGTCACACCATCATCCAGTTTGCTCTTTGTCTCCAGCCATCAGGAGTTTTTTCTTGGTCTCTGCTGTCCTCATGCTGTTTTCACCACTGAGCAGTAGTAACTACTCAACAAGAGGTAGTGGGAGAGCAGCAGAGCAGCATGTCTCTTAGACTGCTCCATGGAGCTGGTAGAGAGGCATGTCTTTCCCTTCTGCCCTTTGTTTCCTTTAGGGTGGGTGTCCTGAGCTATGCATCTCCCAGCCCTTAAGACATCTTGCTGCTCTTCCTTCTTGCTTCACTAAACCTGTTGGGTTCCTTCTTTCCAGGTCATCTTAGTGGATGTCTGGTATCTGCTGCTCCTTAACAAGCTATTGTCGTTTCCGACAAAGATGTTGATGCTGTTAGCGTGGCTCAACTCCTATTACTCAGGGGTCCAGTTTCTTCCACCTCCAACAGTACCCAGGTGCTGGAGCACTGCCAGGAATGCTTACAGAGAACTGCAGATTCCTTCCCTAGGCAAACCCCAGGAGTGTGTTTGTGGTTAAAGTGTTTCTGGGTTTGCTCCAGCAGGCAGCAAGACCACGCTAGGTTTTGCACACCCTCCATCAAGCATCATCATACAATGCTATTCTGCACGTGAGGCGCACCCACATCTACCTCTGCCCACAAAACAGAGGATGTCCAACTGTAAAATAAGTAACATACAGCATATTGTGAGGCAGCTTTCTTCTCATCTTTGAGGATTATAGGAAATAGGAATTCTTAATGGCTTTTAAAAAGCTATATATGCCTATGGACTGGGCTGCCATCACAGTGGTTCTTGAGACACTGTAGACCCACAACGGTCACAACTGCAAAAGCCTACCTCACAGCTCCCACTAGGTATCTTTCTACTAAGGGACTGAAGCAGCCTGCTTTATATGGGATGAGCTGTAAGTAGGGTGGTTTTGGGTCCATATATACCAATCTGACACAGGGGACAGGGAAGTGACTCAGAAAGTATGAGCACTACTCATGCTATCAGCTTTTAAAGTGTTTTGTTTCCTTCACCATCATAGGGAACAATGAACAATGGTAGCAGTTAAGGGGTAACATAAATAAGTCGAATTTTCAGAGAGAAAGCCACACAAAACAAGCAACCAGTTGCACCCACCTCCAAAACAAACCATCTGAAAAAACCCCAAGCCAAACCTAAATCAGTTATACTGAATGAATTAAAGTCTTCAGCTCAGCTTCACCACAGAAATATCCTCTCATCACTTAGGATGTTTCTATCCTGTATCAACTTTTCCATAGCCAGATGATGCTAATCATTAGCTAAAAGAATGGTAGAGCCACAACAAGCTGAAACAGACATTGCCAGAAAAGACTGCCTGTTCTTCAACAAATCAGTAGATTTTCCTTTCAGGGCTTCTGGATCTCTGCTTTAATTTTACCAATTCAACACAGAGAATATTCCAGAGTACAAGCATCAGGTTCCTGAAAGGCTGCAATTGTATCTAAGTTGTCCAATTGTGGAAATACTCTCCTCATTTTCCATACAGGCACAACTGATCACTCAGAAACAAGGTCTGTTGTTTCTGTCCTAAGACTATTATGAAACCACCCCGTTTTGACATGGAATCATGCATGGCACCATTTCAGGAAACATTTACAGTATCTCAGTACATCTGATTGTAAACAAATTTATCATATGTCCAATAGGATTAGTAATTTGAATTTGCATCTCATAATTAGGCAATCCAAATCTACAGAGAGGCACAGAACATTGATACTCAGATGAGGCTCCTGTTTCTCTTTCCCCAGTTCTAATACCTAGCCAAGTCATGACTGCATCAAAAATTACTTGGGAAAGAAGTGACAGATATGATACTTGCTTTATGTTTTGGGCATAGTATCAAAAGGACTCTTCACACAACTCCTTTAGAAAGTAATCAGGAAAATGTTTTCTTTAAGAGACACAAACCATCAGTATTTCCTACTCTGGAAAGTTCCAGTTAGAAGTACAACTAGCAGCTTATTTTAAAAAAAGGTTTACTCATCACAGCTGTAGTACTTTGTACAATAGGTTCAAGGGCCGGGACATAATGGAAACCATACAGAGGTCTCTACCATGGTCTGTCACAGACACTTTTCTTCCTCTCTGAAACATAGATGGCAAACTACATATGAAAACATGTTTCAAAACCAAAATGAAGCCTTCAGAAGGGAAGCTTGTATTTCAATAAGCTATGAGCTAGGTCAGTGGATACAGTAACTTATCTTTCCTTAGTACAGTTAAGAAACACATTTTAGTGAGGCACCTGAAAAAAAGAGTAAAAGGTCTGAGCTAGTAGGTTTGTAAAATAAAACTTTTAAATTACTTCTGTACTTGGAATACAAAATACTGAAATAAACCAACAAATCCATTTCAAGTTTCTTTTCTGTTACATATTCCTTTTTCATAAAAGGCCACCCTGTTTATTTATAGGGCAGCTTTTTCCTCTACATTTCTCACTTTTCCTTGGTTACTTTTGAAACCATTGGAGGAGAAGTGGAATTGCAGTGCATTTGCAGCCTTTATGAAGCATCAGTGCCTGGAAGAAAGCCCCAAGTCCAGAAAGCAAGAGCTCAAATATGATGAGGCCTACCCTGCCCTAACAGTATATAGACACTCTAGACTAGTCCAAGCTGCATTTTGCCAAGCCCAGCAGATGTCAGAGAAAACACAGGGCTACTGAGAAAACTGAGGCTACTATGGTAGAGGAAGGAGGTATTAAAGCACATAAATCCATCCAAAGCTCCATTTTGCTACTTGGAGGACAGCTTTCATTTTAACTGGCGATTTAAACCCATGTAACATGCATTTTTCTAAATATTTTTTGGGTATTAAAGATCTTTCAGATGACACTGTAACACTGACCTAAAGCATTAATATATCTTTAATAGTATTGGCTTTAGCAGATAAACCCTAAGATGATTTTTAAATTGATAGAGCAGACTATAGCCTATGAGTGAGATTTCTCTATGACACTTAGAGAATGGGCTTTTACAAGGCTTATCCAGCTACATGTAACATTTTAAAGAACAACACACTTGTATTTCAGGTCACATTCAAAACACTGTATTTTAAAATACCATGGTATTTTGGAGAGAGTAACAGTTTAGTCCACATAAATGTGACCTATCAAGTCATGGAGTTACAAATTGACATCCAGTCTGCCATTTTTTGTTTTGTGCAAATTAATTTACCTAAAGTAACTCCAAATCTAGTAAAGTGTCAAATATCCAACCTCCAGAGTTACTGAAGTTTTTCCACATCTACTTGAAATTAGACTTCCCAGTTTTAGTACATTTATTTTTGATTCAAAACAAATCAATCTGTAAACAATTGCTGCAGCAGCAGTTAGCAACAAAAATGGGTGACAAGTTTCAGTCTTCCAATATAACTTAAGTGATGCCCCTTTTTACTGTCAACTTTTAATCAGATATGTAAATAAATACAAGAACTAGCACAAAGAAAAGTTGCCACTGTAAGAAAATACATTATATGCTGTGATTTGGAATAAAATATCATACAACATTGGCTGCATCATTTGCAGTATGTATCTGGCTGCTTAAAACAGTTTGATGCTAAACAGTTAAACCTTTTATTGGTGTAAAGGACTATGCTTTTACTCAGCATCAGAAATGTGTTTTGAAATTAAATTTCCTACTAGTATATTAAACTCCTAGATGTGAAAATGACTCAAGTCATTTAGTGAAAGAAGATACCATAGGCACCATAATATATCTGTATCTATCTATATCTTTCTTTTTAAACAAAATCTGGTGATGAACCAGCAGTAACAGGATGAAAATTAAAAGGCACATTCAGGCAAAAGATAATCAACAGAGTTTGCATGACACCATATTTTAAAAAAATAATTTATGCCCTGAATAAGTGATTGGATCAGGAACAAATGTTCTGGCAGATTCTAATCTGCCAGAAAGAAAGTAAATTTTGTACGAGTTGTGCAATTCAAATTACATAACTATATTTTAAATACTGAATCTTGTTTTGTATTTATGTCTGTATAAGGCTTATAACCAAGGGCACAATAAGAGGACCAACTACTCAAAACCTCTTGTCTTCTGAGTGCATAGAAATATGATGAGCAACGAAGATACTCCTTGCAAGAAGATGGATACTTGTGTACGTGCAAATCTTAATCAAGTACTTGAGCGTCTTTCGGGTCTTGGAACACATTTCATAATGGCAGCTCTCCACAGGGCAGGGGCAAGTAGAAGGCTCAGAGTAGTCACACTCAGAATGAGAAGATAGACCTGAAAATTGCAAGTAAAAGCCATTACCTCTTAGTTACATGGTAAACTTAAGAAGCGATTAGAAGTTTGAGGAGATCAAGCTCTTCTAGACAGTATGTTCAGGAGACTTTACCTGTCTTCCTAACCAATTATGCATACTGCTACCAAAGCAGACAAGTGCATGCTCAAATTATTTGTCTACATGGTTTGAAGATACAATGTTATGAGCTTATAGAAAAACAAATTATTTACATGTACAGTGAAGAGGTCAATTTTGAAAGTTCAGTGTTTGCTAACAGGTAATTGCTAAATACCATTTTATTAAAACAAAACCAAAACAACAACAAAAACACAATCATCCAACTACAACAACAGCAAAATACTAGCATATAACACCCTTCCCCCTCCCCCAAGCTATTGTGGTTTAAGAATACAATGGCTAAACTGAGTACTATTTTATACACTAAAAAAATCCCAAACAAAAATCCCTTTAAGTCATACCGCACATCATCTGAAAGATCTTAGCTACATAGTCTGAATGAGTCTTGTAAACCAGCAGGAAATAGTTTTGAGGTCTCAAACAGAAGAATGACTTGTGGAAATCTTACAGCTATATAAACCTGTACATAGACAATAACATGAGAGCTGCCACAGAAAAAAAGGAGAGCCTACAGGCTTCCATGTACAGTGGGTGGGCCCCTAACCTGGTTCTGGATCTTGAAACTCCACACAAACATACAATATTTATAACTCTTAATTATGTGTACAAATGAACATGAAAATGAATCACCTTTGCCTACAAGTGAGCAGCATTGTGTAAGTTTTTCACACATGCTTTATCTGGAATCCCTTCAAGCATTATACAGCCCACTTGTTCACGCAATGAAAAGCTTGGGGTGCCAGCAGAGTATTTTTGTGAGCAGAGATACAGAGGAAAAAGCAAACAGCACTAGAAAATGAGGTCAGTTGTTGTATCTCCATAGCCATAATTTACTTAATTTCACAAAGCAGACTTCATCTTGAAGAAAATAAAATCCTTACAGCTTCAATATAAAACTAAGTTTAAGGTTTCTTTCCTGGGTGATTGTTTTCATGACTACTGAAAAAGCTGGTTGTTTCTTCTGCAAAGGATTTAAAATGAACAAGCTTTGCAGGTAAAGATTACAAGTGTGCTTGTTTGTTTAAATGTTAAGGCAATTTCCACTTCACCATATCTGCTGTCTAGCTCTTATTTAGCAATATTCCCTTACTCAAATCCTGCACTTTCGGTTACTTCTTTCTATAGCTGTATCAAGACTTTAAAAGCAAGGGCTTCTCAGTGTTAGTGGCACAGGTGCTATCTACAGCTCCCTACTCAGTTAATAAAGAAGTTGTAAGGGCAATTAGGGTAAAGCATTTATAACTAAGCTATTTAAAAGTAAAACTCACTATTTAGTATTTTAAAGTACAATATGAAACAAGTGAAAATCAGAACTAAGAAGCCTGTCAGGGACATACATGTCTCCAATTGTATGGGCTGATTCTACTTGTTAGCAGTTGAGAGATACCAGTGTACTGGTATTTCAAATACCAGTCATTATATTTCACAATATTTCAAACACAATGTCATACAAAACCCCAGTAAATTTTTCCAGGTGCAAACCCCAAAGTTAGTAAGTATAGGCCAGCTTACCTCCCGAGATATGATCCCTGCTCTACGTGCTCTACTTCCCAGAACAAAAGAGAATTCACTGACTTGTGCCAGTCCTGCTGAGACAATCCACTTGATATACTGGCTGGTCTTTGGAAGAATCAGAGAAAGGACAAGCACTGCCAAGACAAACTTGAAAAGCAAGGTTTTTGGGGGGTTACTGTGGGTTTGTTTTTTAAACTAAAAAGTGCAGTAAGTAAAAGTTCAATCTGTGAGATATACAGCATCAAATACAATAATTCTAGACATAAACTAGTGGACTTCTAGTGTGTCTTCTGTATTAACAAACAAATGTACACTGCACAGTAAAAATTAGTATATTTTTTACTATAATGAAAGCATTTGATAGCTTTGTCACAAATTCTAACCTAGATAAATAGATGTTTATCCATGTGTAGCTTACTTTTAACATTAAATACAATCCTTTTTTTTTTTCTAATACCCTAAGCTTGTTCTATCAAAATGTATTTTGATCAGCAAGATTCTTCTGAATACAGCTGTACAGTAAAGCTGTAATATTTTCTGTTATATCAGATGTTCAGTTCTTGCACTGAATTTTCATTAGGGCATGCAGCACAGAGATTATTTAGAATATTACAAGATTAAAAAAAGAGGAAAAGAAAGTACCTTCATTATGACCACAGACAGTGTAAGGAATAGTAAGACTGTAAGTTCATATATTACAAACGTGGGGAAAACATGAAGTCCTAGGAGGAAAGAAAACAATATTTCAAAGTTTAAATCCACTATCTTACTATGATAATTTCCTGAGTTAATAACAGATTTAATTGCAAGACTGTATTTAAAAAACAAACAAAAAGCCCTAACATAGCTACCAACTCTACCTTCTTGATCACTAAAGCATTTCCTGCATTCATCCAACCATTATTCCTTCAGAGAGGTTTAGCACAAACAATATTCCCAACTGAGTTAAACTGTAGATGACCGATGCACAAGTACTTTCATTTATAAAGTTTCTCTCATCCACACCAGTCAACAATCCAGAATCTGAACTGAAACACACCTCTAGTAAGAACTATAAAAATACTGCAGGAAAATAATTCCATTGTTTTGCATAATGACTGTAACATACACTTTGCTCACTGTTTCAACATTGTTGTACTGCATGGTAATGGGACTATCACCGTGGAAGTACCATGATAATCAGCATTGTACAGACTACAGAGCTACATCAGAAAACATAACTACTTGATCTCATGACCCCCACTTGCCAACGCTGAAAGTCACCTGAACTGAAAAAGTCACTTAGGACTGGAATCAGTAAAAGGCAAAAAAATTCCATGCACAGCCCTAACAATTAAGGAATTACAGAAAACTCCATTGCTGTGATGGTGTTGGGGTTTTGAGTGTGGGGTTTTTTTATTGTTTTGGTTTTGTTTGTGGGGTGTTTTGTTGGTTTCTTTTTTTTTTTTGGACAGGGGGGCGCTGCTGGTGGTTTACTTGTTTGGGTTTTTTTCTTCTTATTTTTTTAGTCATTTTAATTCAATGACTATAGAGACAAGAACCAGAAAGAACACAGAAATTGAAAACTAAATACTGGTAATATTAAACATAAGAAAAAGAAGTATTTGTTGGAGAAGTCCTGGAAGAATCTAACTCACAGCTGATTAAGTCCATGTTTTCTTCCTATGGTATGAGGAACTTATGCAGGCAAACATAACTCTTATTTTTGGAAACTTACACCTTTTTCTTAAAAGCTCTTAAAAAAAAGGAACCAAAATAATGGTGGTGTTCCTGATAAATCCATAATAGTTGGCAGTCCTCCAACCAAGTTATTTCTGGTGAAGGACAAGAATTTAGCTTCTTAAAGCATGAGGCATGTAAATCAATGCTGTAGCTTCTTATTTTAAAGCAAGGCAAGTTTTCACTAATTTCCCCTGCCCCATAGCGCTGTAGAGCCAGAAGAACTAGAGAGCCAAGAGTCATTTCCCCTTCTTGAGTGCTCAAGAGAAGTTACTTATAGTAAATTCACAATGTATCGTGGATGGAAATGTATGTCAAGTGCAACAGAGATTTTTATACAAGTACTGCCCATTCATCATATATGCCCCGTTTTATTTCTTCATTTTTTTCCAACTACTGAAATGCAAATGCAAAAGACAATCAGAATAACGAAAGAGATGGCAGAATAAGAGGGAGAAACACCACACCAAAAAAAGAAGTCCTAATATGTACACACATGCTCATGGAGGGGAAAAGTAGTTTTTGTACTATTCACATTGTTCATTTACCTTTCAGTTGGTCTGAGAAACACACATGAAAAGCAACTAGATAAATAGAGCCTGTAACAATGTCATGTTTGATATGAGGGCCAACTCTGCCACATCTGGAATTAGTTATTTTAGGAGGCTGTAAATACAGCCTAGTGCTCTCACCACTACTGGTGGAGATACCTTTTCAGTTCTGCAGCAGACAAGCAGTCTGAAGTTCATTTGAATTGCTGCCTGATGTGGAGATTATTACCATATTTCAAAGAGCTGAGGCACAAACTACCACGGACTTCTATACCAATCCAGTGGAGATGAGTGTTTGCAAGGTGAAGCAAACCTAAGCCTGCTACTTACACTATTCTGAGGAAACAAATAAACATCCCAGAACACAGACATGTTTTGGGGGAATAAATTCCACCACAGTGGATTCCAGGGTCATTACAGACCTCTGTCCCAGTCCTAGATGAAAACTTAGCATAAAGCCAGAAGTCATATCAGACTGCTGTAAAGGCACATGAAGCCTTCCTGACATCAATGTCATCAGAAAGATTTACCTTCATGGACAGAAGGTGTATGAATATGGTCATCTATTTCAATGGGTTGAATCATACTTTGTAACAAAGCTCTAGAGTCACTGTGGACTTGTTCTCCAAAACAGAAGAAACACTTCAACCAAATAATTCAAGAACTTCAGCACCAACATCAGGTAGCATGTGGCATGCTGGCCTGTCACCAATAGGTTGGATATCATTTAAACTACATTTCTATAGAGCTGAGCATAAGCCACTGGGCTTCAATTCTAAGCAGTGTTCTTGAATAACTGGAATGAAGGCCTTGGGGTAAAGGTAACCCTACATCAACACAGAGCTAAAAAGCAAAATTCACTCATATAAGCTGGTATGTGGTCTTCTTGTGGACAGTTACAGGCAAGATTTTGCACATTTTTATAAAGTACTTCTTTCTTAACAAGTAAATTGCCTCCCACCCTCCAGTTAGACTGAGTCCACCAATCTGCTGCATAACCACTAAACAGCATGCAAAGATCCGAATGTCATAACCAGGTCCAGTGTCAAGAAAAGGAAACTTGGGAGATCCTTGTTGGCAAACAAGGGTACAGAAACTAGAACCCATTAGTCAAATGTGAGCTAGTAGAATTAATTCTGACACATCTAGTTCAAGACGTCCCTGCTCATCAAAGGGGGATTGGACTGAATGACCTTTGAAGGTCCTCTTCCAACCCAAACTATTCTATGATCTTCAAGATATCATACTCACAAAAATGACGCTACTGATACATCCGGAAGCTGTAGCTACCTAGTCTTAATAAACCTAAAACCACAGCTAGCAAATAATTGCTACAGCTGTGCCTAGCTCATTAAGTAGCAAAGGGAGAACCTAACATTCATCTCTACCTTTCTGCAATGAATTCTACTGTCAGACCTGAGAGCTTGAAACCTCCCAGTTTCATTATGTTTCAGTAGGACAACAAAGCATTAGAGCTTGATTGATAAGAGGAAACTATATATGTCACCTAACGAATTCCAATTGGGAACTTCCTTTGATTTCTCTCTAATTCAACAGAAACATTAAGAAGCTTATCAGAGGAAATATTGTGTGCATATTTGTTCTGGACAGTGGTAATACACTGTCAGCTTCTGAAGAAAAACACTGCACCATTAAAGGGTTCTCAGCATTGCATTCAAGGTCCAACACTGACCATGAGATTTATCCAGAAGAGAAACTTGGAGCCTGGCAAGTGAGTACATCTGTACAGTATATTGAGAACACTCAGCTTTGTCAGTCATTGGAACTAATCTGCCTCCTCACCAGTGACAGATAGGGTCCTTTATGAAAGCAATCAAAACAAAATGATGCAGTGGTGGAAATGGAAGGATCTGAGTACTAGGTACCAAAACAGAAACAAGAAAGAAAAGTCTCAAATTCTAAAGTCCAGATGTTCTCTCTGAAATATTAGTAAGGATGGAGGCCAGCAGGAACTTTCTAACCTCAGCAGGTTTCATAAGGAGAGCCAGAAACCTTGAAGAATGCACACACACCTACAAATGAAGAGCAACTCCAAGTGCAAATGCACTAATGTGCAACTTTGAGAGAAGTAGGTAATCAGGTCATGCTAAGGACAGGACCACTGTTACAGATACTACACAAACACGTATTGTTCAGCTCAGGTTTTAGGTAGGATTTCTGTAGTAAGGAGGATTTCTGTAGGATTTTTGAAGGATTTCTGTAGTAAGAACGCATAAGTAGGCATTTAAGACAAGCAACATAGGAACTAACTTTTCTAAATCACATATTTACAGTCACTTTTCAATTAAGACTTTTTTTTTTCCTCTTTTTATTCCTTTATTACAGAAGGAGCAGAAATTCTAATACTGCAGTACTAGAGGATCACCCCCCTGAGGATCTCAAGTGTTTCTGCTGTCTAGAATAAGATGCTTGCTGCATATAGCAACAAGCCTTCTTCTTACGCAAGGAGGGTGGAAGAGGGGGGGGAAACCTTTCCCTATGGCTTTATATAATTTCAAATAGTAAATCTATGTATTTATAGATGCATATAGTTTGCATTTGTACATATGAAAGTGAAGAGCAAGCAAGAAGCGTTTTTTGTGTTAGATTGCTTTTAAAAAAATTTAAGGAATACTTTTTATCCTACTTGGGTTTTTGCAACATCTCATCGCTCCTTTTTAAAATGAACCTCCTTGCCAACCCCCAGAACTTCCTGTGAACCACAACATTTGAAAGCAACTGAAAGTAAAAGCGGCAAGGGTGGGATAATGTTGACTGGGAGGGAAGGGTTTTTTGTTTGCCTTCCCCTCTCCCCCCCAGGTTTTGGTTCTGTTTTTTCACAAGCAGGTGTTGTCACACCTTGTCAGAGGCCACAGCTCTGATTTTTTAAGCTAACTTTCTTCAGAGGCAGGAAAAACACACATTTTCTGTAAAACCATACAAACGTCTCAGGCAATTTTATTTACTTTCTTTCAATTATAATGGTAACAACAGTTTATAAAAGATTAATTTTTAAATTTCTATAACAGAACTAATAAAATTATTTCCTTACAGTATAATTTGGGCTATGTGGAGTTCTGCCAGCATGCCAACTGAGGTCTTGCCATTTTCTTGTACTCTCAAAGTCTTATCTCTAGCCGTAATTATGCAGTTGCAAGAGTATAGAACAGTATTTTTGTTCAGTCCTTTGTAAAATTAGCTTTGCACTTATAACTGTCATGTTTTGTATCCCTGATAACACTATCTACTCCATCACCATCTTAGTGAAACACAACTTGCCTGTGATTATTCAGCAATTACTCATAGAGTCATAGAATAGTTAGGGTTGGAAAGGACCTTAAGATCATTTAGTTCCAACCCCCCTGCCATAAGCAGGGACAACCCACACTAAACCATGCCACCCAAGGCTTCGTCCAACCTGGCCTTAAGCACTGCCAGGGATGGAGCACTCACAGCTTCCTTGGGCAACCCATTCCACCACCATCACAGTAAAGAATTTCTTCCTTATATCCAATCTAAACTTTCCCTGTTTAAGTTTTAACCCATTACCCTTTGTCAAACACTGTCAATTATAGTGGCTCAAGAGTTTTATTGTATCTCACCACTCTCCTCCCTTTATTAAAAGGGTAAATTATTCAAATAAACATATGTTACTAAGCAATCTGACTGATCAGCATAAGCTATTATGGGGGGGTAAAATGAAACTTAAGACTGACAAGCATAACACCCAAACAAAAACCTTTTCCCCTTAAAAATTTTAGGTATATGTTTTAAATAGTGGGAATTCAGAATTGACAATAAACTCTCATTAAAACAAGAACTGATAGTAGTACATCATGGAAATCGCTTACAAAAATGAATGTTAGATTTAAAATATTAGCAAAGGCAAACCAATATTGTGGTCAGTTAACAGTTTAGTATTTTAATAAAACAAAAATCTATCCCCTCTCCTCAATTTGCAGACACCATTTTTTCCTCCTCCCCCACATTTGTAGGTTAATGCTATATTTTAAGAAAGTTTTACTAGTAGTTACCTATGGATGCAAAGAAAATGATGGCAAGAAAGTCACGTATTGGTTCAATACAGGACATAATCTCCTCAGTAACCATGTGACCCTGAGAAGAGATCAGAGCTCCAGCTAAGAAGCATCCCAGCTCCATTGAAACATCCAACAGCTCTGTGATCTGTCAAGGAATAACAGAGAATCTATTGCTGTTCTCTAGCCCCAGGTGACTTTATACACCATTTCACAGTAAAATTACAAAACTACATGAAACAACGTAAGAAATTACTATGTTGTTATGCAAGATCAGTAAGTTCAATGTAATTATTTCAGTTTTATGCAGCATTGTTTTTATACAAAAGACTGACAAACCTTTCATGTTTCCCCTCCATGTCAACTCCTTCCCCACAAACGCATAAGTAAATTTCTTAATCTACATAGCAATGCTGTGTGTCACTTAAGAATAGCATCTGATTTCACACAAACAAGGAAGACTGCAACAGCTCTGGAGTCAGAATTACATAATACATGCAGCCTGTAAGAACAGTGTATTTTCCAGCTGTCAAACACAGGGGAAAAAAAAATAAAAATCAAAGGCTTGTAAATTGGAAGAATAGCCTCAATTTAGCAGAAGTCCCAGGCATAAATCACAGTTTATTATTGTGAGCTGGACTTAAGTGTGCCTTTACTGAACAGGGATGCATTTAAGCACGTGAAGTAAACTGCTGAAATGAAGCCCGATATCTGTTTGAAAAGACTGCTTCATTCTTTTTTTATTGTGTGAACAGGGTACTAGAAGGAAGAGATGAAACACATGCAAAGAGACTGAACTAAAAACAAAGCAACTGTTTCAGGCAATGCCTGGAACATTAAAATAAGCCAGCAGCACTTTTAGTAGGTATAAAGTATTTAAAATAATTTAAAACTATGCTGCTGCAGATGGTCATCTTACTGAGAAAACACAATGCTATTAATATTAATAGAAGACTGAAGATTTATTTCCATACTAATGTGGATTAAGCAACAATACACTCTAGTATATTTATGGACAACATTCATCACATCTTGAACGGTGTTACACTGTAAAGTATGAAGCTAGAACTCAAGTGACTTGAAATTAATGGAGGAGAGCAAAAGATACAATAAACAAGTCTGCAAGCTATGCATAAAATGCCAGCTAAAAATAAACCCAGACTTTTGTGTACTGAAGTATTAATGCCCAAGTGCTCATCACATAACTACAATGGTCTGTAATTTATTGCAAGACATTTAAGAACACGAATGGGTTTTGTCAACTAATGTAAATAGTTGCTGATCAGGCAAAACCAACAAAAATTATAACTTTACTCTCATTTTAAAAAGGAAAAGAATTTTAGTACTTTTTGCCACAATTTGAAGTTGTCAAGGCGGAAGAAAGAAATACATATTTAAAAAGGCTTCAAAATCACCAAAAGATGAATAAAATAAACAGTTACAAGTAGGAAACACTTAAGTCCTTCTCCATCAAACATCAGTTGTTTTAAAAGTCACAACCTCTTGAGTATCATTAAAATCCAATATAGCCTTTTCAAATAAAGTTGGAATTATTTTTACTATCCGGCTATAACACACATATACTTAAGTATTATCAGCTGTAACAGAACTCCAGATCAAAACTTTTATAGCTGACATTTTAAGTATTCCCATGTATATTCTTAGGCTGCCACATAAGGTGGGATTTAGCACATTTTGTATCAGAACCGCCTGATACTGCACTGTTTTAAGAATCACTATTCAATCAGGGGGCATAACAGGCTTGTTCAGAATGCATTTGACCTAACTGGAGTAAGCTCTTTGTCCATCTGGATTTGCTCCCACCGAATAAAACCTGAATTTCTATTCCTTCAGTCTATGATAAGTATGAGCTCAAGGGCCTGGTAGATAACAAGACAGATTTCGCTATTTCTTGCCTGCTCACTAGGTACTACACAGCTTAATGTCTACAAAATCTATAGGTCACTCTTAAGAAAAGTATGAAGTGAATGAGAGAGCGAGAAGAGAACCAAAATAACATAATTTTCTTAACCCTATCCCCCCTTCTCCAGTTTGTTCTTTTGATTTATATCCAGATTTATACAGACCCTCCTTTCACTATTACCATCCTGGTCTTTGGTTGTCTAGTAATAGTAGCAGTAAGGCGATATACTTCCCCATATACTAGATCTGTAGCTTCAGAGTTTATTATATATAACATGTGGGTGCACACAAACACACGCACACTGGAGAGGGTTTGTTTTACTGGTAAAAAGGCATTCTCAGCAAAATTCCTCAAATAAGCAAAACTTGGAAAGTATTTTGCATTTAGTATTCCTTTTCTGCTTGCATCATTGTTAATGTTTTGCTTTCAGCAAACAGAGCTCTTACAATTACTAATCCCTGGGCACTGCACTGTCATTTCCTTGAGCTTTTTCAGTCAAAATTAAATTAAATGTTTTGTCAGCTTACATATTTTACCCAGCACAATTAGTTTTCAGTTGTTTTCAAAGGTCCCATTTTACTCAAATTCAGGAAGGATTGCTTTGCTTTCACTAGAATATTGGATTTTTATGTCCTAATGTTCTACCAGAGCAATAAATAAAAACATAAATATTACTGCTATTATCTGTTCCAGTTGAATTTCCACCATTTGTTCAGCAGTTATTTTACCTGTATTTTCTACTAATGTGTATCTTACCAGTATTGTATTCATCATAGAAGTTTAATGAACACGATGAGCCAGTAAATTTAAAGAAATTCCTGATGGAAATAAATGTATTAGAATTCCAGACTTTAGTAACTTAAATCTGCCCAAGAGTAAAGAAATGAATTCTAAGCTTGCATTTTAAAGAAGTAAAGCCTTAATGAAAATAGAAATAATTTTTAGTGATCATTCCAAAATCTCCATCTCAACTGCATTTTAATAAATAATTAGCTAGAATATTTGAGATTAAGGAAGAATTGTAATCTTCTCCTTTTAACTGACAAAAAAAATTGTTCGTAAGCATATTATGAGCAATTGAAAAGTATTCTAGGCAAACAAGGAATGACACTCCTAATACACTGCAGGAACAAGTATGTACATTTTCTCATATAAAGTACTAACAGCTATGTTTTCTTTTAATCTTTTTAGTATATAAAGTAAGCTGGCAATTTCCCTCCATTTGCTGCCCTCATTCCAGGTCAACCATAAGGCAGTCAAACTGGAAGGCACTTCCTCCCCATCATGTTTATGCACAGTCCTATGAACATGTAAATGTAAGTGCTAACCTTGTCAGGTCAGGTTTTACTGTTTCCCCAATTTCTTAGGAATCATTCAGCAATACAATTTTAAAACATACCAAAACTGACCCCTGTTGTCAAGCAGATATCTTAGCAATTCATTATCAGAACAGTATTTTAAACAATCATCCTTGTAATGTTTCTGTACGTAAAGAATGTGGAAAATCAAAACTGCATCAGTGTACACTCTGGCTGACTTACAACATATTCTTCAGCTCATTGTGGTATGGATCTCAATTTAAAAGTACCAGTTTGGCCATCGATCCTAAATGGGTATTTCAAACCATAAACTAAATTTGCTTATGTTGTGATTCAGGAGAACAGTTCCCCAATTCAGAAACAAAACAAACCAACCAACCAACAAAAAAAAACCCCACACAAACCACCACCAAAAAAAAAAAACCCAACCAAAACCAATACCTCTGTAACTTAAAGCTCAAAAAGGAGTTACTGGAAGTATAGTAATGATCTACTGAACCTTCATTTCTGCTGACAATGTGACACATACATGACCAAAAGGGGTACAACTGTGTCTGAAAGTCAGCTGTGCTTTTATAGGATTTGCACTTGACACAATCCCCCTAACCTGATCTGCCTAACTAGTAGAGGGACAAAAGGGAGGGGAATATTCAGGTACCTCTGAGAATACCTGGGAACAGAAACAGTCATCTTCAGCTCCAAACCTTGGTAAAATATCTTATATTTGAGATTGGTTATATCTCTTTTACTCTAAGTTAGTTTATCAAGAAGAGACAAAGAACCTCTTTCAGATTTAATGAGTTGCAATATGTCTCTCAGGTTTTCTAAATGAAGCGTAGAGTCAGGTTTGGTTAAGACCACTAAAATATGCACTCGCTTTACAAACTGAAAAGCTTTCTTAGAATTACACCAGAACGGAAAATTCTGTGTTTGCACATAATTATATAAATTCTGTCAATATTTAGGCCTCAGTTTTCCAAGGAAAAAGAGCTTTGCAGGAGCCACATCAGTTCAATTGTTTTCCTACCCGACACCCAAAAGCCTAAATTTATCCTTTACAAATACATGAAACATTTTTTCAAATAAGACTGCCATCCTTCATCCTATGTTTTTATTTCTGACATAATGCAGCATCTATGCTATACACCAGTTAAGATTTGTTTTCCAGAAGATTTTTTTTGTTGAGCTGTTCTAATGGGCACCAAATACACTTTTGTTTTGCTTTGGCTTTTTCAGTATTATTTTTCTTAAAGTTTTTGTGCTCAAACCACAACTGGTAGCATTACCATAATGAATTTATCAGTGTCAGTGAATATCAAGCATCTCAACTGGTTTACTGAGGTTGCATCCAGCATCTTGTGTACTGTTCCTTTTGATACATTATTTATCAGTTTTAAAAAGAAAGGTGTTTTCACTCGAAGTACACAAAATATTTGTTCCCCCACAAATGCTTCCCATGCTGAAGCAGCATGATTTTGAATGTATGTATGAATTCTATAGACTCAAACATATATATATATATGTGTGTGTGTGTTAAAGTCAGTAGACAAACTCCTTGTACATTTGATGGGTGATTTGGGCAAAATACACCCAATTCAATCAGATCAGCCTACGTAGGCCATATTTTTAATGATAGCAAGGCTGCTTCTAGATACCGTGATATTTTATGCAACTTCTGTGGTTTGGTTGTTGTTTTTTCTTCAAGTTGTTATACAAATGTTATGTCTGCTTGTTAGAAAGTAAAAACTAGTTTTGTTAATTCTCCTATTATGTGGCACATTTGGAACATGAATAGGTGTTTAGAGGGATGGCATTTTTCACGTATAAAGAAGAAATCAATGAACTGTAAAGCTGTGCTCCCACTAACTTCTTTCTTAACCTTCTCCCTGAAGGAGGTGAGCTTTCCCTGTTGGACCTGTAATAAAGTAAATACCCCTACCAAAAAAAAAAAAAAGTGCAGGAACATTTTGGGATATTTTTTCCTCAGAAATTCTCAGAGGACATAACAATCCGCACATCTAAGATAATGGAGTTTCAAACCCACAACATTATTAGTGACCATCACATTCTGTTCTCCAGCAAAAGAGTTTTTCAGAGGGCTGAAACATGAGATAGAAACAAACAGAAAGAAAATTCAGATGAAAATGAACCAAACACAAAAGGGATACCAGAGTCTATGAATCTTAAGGCATTTTTTTACTTTCTCAGCTTCATTCCAAATTGTTATACTCCCACAGTAAATTATGTTATAATAAAAACCACACTGAAAAGAATCTTGCAAGCAAATGTCATAAACAGGCACTATCAGTATCTCAAAAACCATCCTAAATTATTTTCAGAAACACACGAAGTAGCCAGAGTTAAATTGGAATCACAATTCTTTAATTGGCTTAAGTTGCCAGAAGAAGTTCAGCTGACTGACATTCAAATTTTATTTCTTCTTACTCATCTATGCTGTAATGTATGAATCATCCACACATTTGGGGTTTGTTTAAAAACATTTTAAAACCAAGTAACTAACTACAGAGGTACATGGATAGGCAACAGTAATTGTGATGGCTTTTGTGATACTGATGCAGTCAGCTACTGCAGGTATCAGTATATTTTATTAATTTAAAGATTACCGTTAACATAAGGAAGATGAATGCAGTTATTCCTAGGATGAGGATTTCTTTATTCCCTTTGCTTTCTGCATGCAACTTACGATAATATGGTCCTATGAGGTAAGTCTTTATAACAAGACATGTAAGAAAAACAGCAGCCAGAGAAAAGAGAATTTGGCCAATCAGTATCAGTATTCTCAGTACTTCCTTGAAAATGCTGGAAGAGAAGAACAAACAAAACATTTCTTTCAAGTGCTCTCATGCCTCCCAGTCAGTTCCCCTTAAGTGAAAAGATCTAATTCCACAGATGTTCAAAATTGAGTAGGTACAGCAAGATATTTGGATACATTAGTAAACAAGATGAATACTAAATCTGACAAGTGCCCAGCAACCGCTTTTATAGCCTAGAACTTATTTTTCTGTTGACTGATCATCAAGGTAAGCTATCAGGCTCAATAATACTATTGCATAGTCTTTGATGAAAATATGTCTTGAGGGAATAAAGTAACTGAAGAAATTAACTTATTTTTTTACAATAACAAACTTTTCATTACAAATTTCAAGTAGTGGACAGGACTAAAGCAGCTAGAGCAGAAAGAATATCCTTATGCAACATGACAAGTACAAACAGCAAAGGGAACTTGTAGAACAGAGTGAATACTTTTCATGAAACATTAACTATAGCATTTACCCATATTGCCAATCTACACGCTAACTGGAAGGGGCAGGGGGAAGATACGTACAGTATTTTTTTGGTTTACCTGGAATATGTGCTCACTCCTACTTGAATAAGCGTAGGCATGACAGCTATAAATAAACCAAGCTGCACATCCTGCATCACCAACATACCAAGTAGTACGCTGCTGTAGTCAATATCCCCTGTATACCAGCAAAGCAGTCATGGAAACAGTCATCAGAATCTATGAATGCTTGCAGTGCTCAGAAACTTAGAAATAGCTTAATCAAATGGAGGCTAAGTGTAGTTCTCAATGGGTTGATATAATTCAAAGCATTCTGTTTGGCTTTCCCCCCTCTCCCCATCCCCCAGTATAGAATTTAAAACACTTAGAAAGAAAATATTTGTAAAGACATTAAAATATTATAAAGAATAATAAAACATATTAATGGGAAGCTTGTGTTACACAATAAAAATATAGACTTCACTTAGCGGTTAAGCACTAGCTATGCATTTACTGGAACTCCTTTCATGAAAATACACAATCCTTACACTAACAGACACATGCAAGACCCAGCATGCATAAAGTATACACTTTGCATCTAGGCATTAGAATACATATATTCTAAGGGGTGGGAAGAACTTTAATGCAGTATCTATTAGGGAGGTTTACATAGAAGGAAGCAGGATGGCAAAACTGTTGAAAGAAACAATTAGAAGTCCTTGAGAAGCTAGCAAAATGGCACTTAAAGGTACTTCTCTGAAGAGCTGTTCACTATGAAAGACTCCCTGCACTGGTCTTACTTTGCTGAAGAAGGATGTGAATTATTTCAGTTAGCCTTTCTGCCCTGATCTGATGACAGATAGGTTACCATGCTCTTAAAAAGCATAAGGAATCCAGGAAACCCCTAATCACGTCAAATCTTAACATGGAGAGTACTAATTGGGCTACACTATCTCTCTCCAAAGATGATACCTCATAAAAAGAATATACACAACACTGGCCAGTGTTAAAGGACAACAATCACTTGTAAACCAGACCTAACAGTGGTTTTTGTTTTGTTGCATTTTTAATCAGTTTCTCATAATACAACCCTACAACAGTCCATATTTAAAATTATACCTACCTTCTTTATCGCCTCGAACACTACCTGCAAGAAATCTTGACACCAATGGAGTGCTTGATAAAGATAAACAAGTGGAAATGAAGACACTTTGTGTTGGTCTAATTTGAAGCAGATGTCCCCATAGCAGACCAAAGGCAATCATCAAAACCGTCATATAGCAGGGTCCTTGCAAAGATATTTTCCACACCTGGGAAAGAAAACAGTTCTTACAAGAAAGACTGATACACTTTTCTCACTAATAAGTTACAGTGATTTTCAGCTCAAATAAGCAGTGATTTGGGGCTGCAGTTCTGGGCCACATCCTATCTATGAGGCATAATAAACTCAGTTATTAGTTATTGTGCTTCATAGATGCTCTAATGAACCAGAAGATTCCTTATCAAAAATCAGGTAAATTTTCCAGAGCTCACAGACAAATTAAGGGCCAAAGGTCCAGTATGGGTTCACATGTATTGAAATCATCAAATGGAAAGCCAGTTACTTGATGTGATTCCAAGGTGGAAGAAAAATAGGCAACAGCAAAGACCATCAACAGTACCAGCAGCCCACTCCACACTAGTGTGCATATAATTCCCAGGCAGCAATTTACATACTAAAGTTTAGGAACCCTCAAATTACTGATTTTTATCATTGACTTTAGATGGACTAGAAACAGATCAAGCTGAATGCCCATAAATTTTAACAGTCTTCAATTAAAGCTTTTATGAACTCACAACCATGAGTTTAGGAACATGTCACAAGATGCAACTCTTTACATACAGCCTTCACGTATTTTGCAGCAGTATTTTCCATTATTAAAATCTAGTTCACAAATGAGATACCTTTTTTTTTTTTAAATTAAGACCAAAAGAGAATTGCAACTTTTTGCTGAATTCTTATGGCCACATCATGTAATATTCCAGACTGTGCTAGCACACTTGCAGAATCCGCTTATCAGCCAGTACAGCATGTATCATCAAATCAAAATGCAGTACTTGACTAAAGTTTTTTTACAGCTGGATATTCCATAACAGCAACTGCATGCTAAAACAAGGCAGAAATGGATTGCTATAAATTGTGTAAGATATTTCTAGTAATCAAAAACCATTTTACTAAATGAAGAGAAATAGCAAAGAGGTTTTTTTGGAGACACTGAACAAATAAGGTGTTCTGTTCTTTCCAAAGAGTAGAAGCAAGAACCATATTTGTCTTTTCAAAAATGTACAAAAGTACACCAATATATTATAGGGAGAGTGTAAAATCCTGAAAGATAACTGACAATTTTTAAGCTGACAACAATTAAATCCTGTAATACAGAGGTATTGTACAAGAATACCTTTCTTAATCTTTCAGGAGAAAACTCCAGACCAACTAGAAAGAGAGTGAAGAATACACCGAACTCTCCTAGTGTCTCCACCTGTACAATAGACTGAAATAACAAAAAACAAAAAAACCCAAAAAAAAAAGAATTAGTGCACAGCAGTCTACTTATAATACAAAGCTTAAGTCCATTTATAAAACAAATAGTTTATTCTATATCCATTGTTAGTTCAGTTGCTGGTTATGTGACATCAGAAGTCCCCTTAACATCTTTAGGGTTCAAACATTTTTCCCCCATCACCTGGCTGCTACTAGATAATTTGGTTGGGTAGTGCTGATCACCTTAAATGCACATACATTGATCCAGGTAAGCTTGCTTGCTTGGTGAAAATAAATAGGTTACAGTTCATGCATACACTATTTGACACCCAGTGTTAGCATTCCAGAAGTTACTTCATTAGTCTGTTGGTATAATCATTCTGCTAGACTGTAGCTGCCATTCTGCTATTCATAAGTCTCACAGACCAGTACAACTACCAGCCTTTGCACTTCAGCAAAAAAGGGTGCAACAGCAAGAAAAGTGGTTGAATTCCTTTTCACAACGGAAAACTGGGGCTACATCTGGCTAGCAACCAGTCACCAGTGGTGTTCCTCAGGGTTCAATGCTTGGGCCAGTTTTGTTTAATATATTTAGCAACAATCTGGATACAGGAGTTGAGTGCACCATTAGCAAGTTTGGTAATACCAAACTGGAAGGTGTCGTTGACTTGAAGGATAAGAGATCTAGATAGATTGGAGCATTGGGCAATGATTAATAAGAGGAAATATAACAAGTTCAAATGCTGGACTCTACACCTAGAATGAAGTAGTGCCAGGCAGAAGTATAAACTGTGGCTGGAGAGCAACCCTGCAGCAGAAGAACTGGGGGTGCTGGTGGACAGCAAGCTCAATATGATCAGCAGGGTGCTCTGGCAGCCAGGAAGTCAAACCACATCCTGAGGTGCATCAAACACAGCATGACCAGCTGGTCAAAAGAGGTGATTATTCTCCTGTATTCAGTGTTGGTGCAGCCTCTCCTTGGGTACTTTGGGCAGTTCAGGGTCCCCCTGTTGAAGAAAGAGGTGAAGGTCCTCCAATGTGTCCAGAAAATGGCAACACAGCTGGTGAAAGGGCTGGAAGGAATGTCCTGTGAGGAACAGATGAGGACTCTGGGTTTGTCTAGTTTGGAGGAGGCTGATGAGCAACCTCCCTACACTCCACAGCTTCTGGATGAGATGTGCAAAGGGAGGTACTGAGCTCTTCCCTAGGATCCAGTAAAAGGACTTATGAAAATGGCTCAGAGCAGCATCAAGGGAGGCTCAGACTGGAAGAGAGAAAGCACTTTACCGAGAGGGTGGTTAAAGCCCCTGGAACAGGCTTCCTAAAAAGGCAGTCAATGTGCCAAGCCTGGTAGTGTTTAAGAGGCATCTGGACAATGACCTTCGCATGCTTTAACTTTTGGTCAGCCCTGAGTTGTTGAGGAAGCTGGACTAGATGATCACTGTAGATCCCTTCCAACTGAAATAGTCTACCCTATTTTAAAACCTTAACACTTCTTTTCAATGTATTTACAGTCCAGAGCAGAAGAGGACAGGATCCATCATCAATCAAAGAAGTGGAGATGGAAACTATCTTCCCTGACAGATCTGGCTGCCCCTTCAGTTCCTCTGACATTCAACATTTTTAAGACACATATAACTTACCCAGACATTACCATGCAACCTTAACATGTGCTGTTTTGCCTGCTGGCTTAAAAATCTGTTAATGCACACCATACCACTAATCAAAACATGTGCAATGTCTCACCAACCGCAGCCCACTGCTTCACATGAGTTTGTAATCAGGGTACACGTGACAGAGCTAAAAAGGTTCATGAGACTTCAGGAATGCGAGCAGGGGACAGGCAAACAGCTAAGGTGACTAGGACAGATGAAAGAGCTACAGAGATGCAAAATAACTCTTTAGGAAGCCAAGCTATCCTACTCAGGGAATTACTTGTTTTAAACACTTCCTTTACTGCTAACACTGACTTTTCACAAGTTTCTGAATATTTGATGTCATTTAAATAATTTGGCTTTTAAATGTGATGCTTTATGATTAAAGACAAAAAAAAAAAACCAAACAAGAAAACCCCACAACACACAACCTACAGCTTTCACTTTCAACAATCACTTATGTCATGATTATATAGGAGAAAAAACTGAAAACAAAAAGTGATTCAAAGACCTTCGTTTTAAGTTTTAAGGCCTCCTTTTACAAAGGTCCAGGTTTGGGGATTTGTTTCAAATACATCTGAGCTTGGCAATACCGTATTCTTTTAAAGCTACTTTTAAAGATTTCCACAAATGAAATCACTCAAGAAGAAACATGCATACTTACCTTTATACTATTTAGTCCTGATGGTCCCAGGAGTACTCCACAGATGATATACCCAAACATGGTTGGCAATCCTATTGTTGTGCACAGCCAGCCACATGGCAAAGACAACATTCCTATTGTCACAATATCCTAAATATGCAAGATTTACAAATGCATTAATATAAAACACGGATTTGTGATGAAATTAAAGTGGGGTTTTTTATCCTTTTATTTCAAAGGATAAATAGCATTGTAAAATTAAATACAGAATGCTGCCTTTTGTAGATGTAAGCACTCTGGTTTTGCAGATGAAGCATCAGAGGTACTGACCTTCAGTAATTGGTAGCTTTGGGGACTCATGATCAATTACTAAATATTTTAAATATATTATAGAAAGTATAGTTTCCTGGGGAACTGTGGGGGTGAAGCCACTTTGCATTAAAATGAAACAGTGAAACAGATCCATTTTGGTTTTGTTTCAATTAATAAAAAAAAAATTCCAAATAAAGTTATTTTATTTTTTTTTTTTTTTACGAAGCACAAATACAATAAAAACCCATGTCCATGTAGTTTCCTGCATCCCTTTTCTTCCATTGCAAAGCAAGAGGTAAATTCTCTCTAGTGACAACATGGAAGTGGCTTATCAGGCACAGCAGTAGCTTCTTTTAATACTGCAGTCCAGGAAAGGGATGGTGCCCCGAAGGTGCAACAAGTTAAATCAAATAAAACCAGAAAGGATTCATGCAGCATCACAATCAGTCTTGAGAAGACTGTACTAGAAGTAGGGAACACATTGGCCAGATCACCAGTAGACAGGGGAATCATGAATGTTAGGGTAACTTTAGAGGGGAAAAAATGCTAAACCTGTATTCAATCCAACCAAGCAGTACTGGCATCAAACTAGTGGGACTAAATCTTATCAAAATGAATGGCAAAAATGTCTCTAAAATTATTACCTTTATGAAATGATGATCAGCGCGAGGAATGGTTGAATCTCTGGGCTTGGTAAGGATATACTGATTGTTCTGGGAATCAATAAGCATGCTAAGACCTAAGTCATCCTCTACTTCTCTTTTTGAAGCATTGCTTTTGGAGTTGGCTTCATCTTCTTCCACCCTTAAAACTGCTTCAAAGTTTACACCTCTTACCTGCAAGAAAAAGAAATGGGGAGGGAGAAGAGGGCCTGTCAGTGAAGTATACAGTAAAAAGGGAAAGATTATTAGGTGTGCTTAAGTTGTTCTAGAACTTGTTGACACCAACTAGAAATACTGCAGTTAGAGAATTCTTTCTGTCTCCTTATTAAAACTTGATGCCCGTAACTGAAAAGGTTATACTGTGGTTTACATTTTAAAACCAAAGGTCTTTCCAGACCTCTTTAGCCAAGTTGTCCAACGAAAAAAAGCAAAGACAGGATTTCACAGCTGTAAAATTGCAAACCAGAATTTCCAATTGCATCCAACCTGAAACGTTTGTGGGGTTGTTTTGGGTTTGGTTTTTTTTTTAATGCTTTATTACATTTAGAACACAAAAGATTAAAATGTTTTTGTTCAAGAGAATAAAATGTCACAATGAGATTACAAAGTGATACTCAGTTCACAAAAGTCTGAATTGACTGTGTTCCAAGTCAAGAAAAAGTCACTGTCCTGTAAATTTTAAGAAGAGAATAAGGTGGTTTTATCTAGGTCTGCCTTCACTGCTTGTAATTACAAAGTGGAATACACCAGGATGATTTCATTATTCACTGTATTTTTAATCAGGTAGACTTCACAAATTACAAATATTCAAAAACACTTAAGGTTGTTATTTCTTTTAGACTCCAGTAAAGAGAGTAGGTTGCTGTCATTGCTGTGACCAGCTACAAAACATTCAATTTTTCTGGATTGCTGTATTTTGTCCAAGCAGCTCCCCAAATTACTGACAAAGTGCATTCACATATGACATCTATAAAACAGGCTCCTGTTTTCCTTTACTGGTTCCCCAGCACATTTCCCCTAATTGCTCAGATAAATATTGTACTTTCAATATTTAACCTGTAATTTTTACCCTTTTCTTCTACTTCTTACATTTTTGTGTACGCATATAATTAAAGGAAAACTTTTATCATGGGAATGACTTCTTCCCCTGTTTCTGCACATCATGCAATATGATGGGCCTCTAAAGAGCTGGAAGTCACTAAGAATCAAACAGAGGGGGAAAAAACTAATTTGAAACAAATTATGAAGCTTGCACTTGCAGCACAGAAAGCCAACCATACCCTGGGCTGCATCAAAAGGAGCATGACCAGCAGGTCGAGGGAGGTGATCCTGCCCCTCTACTCTGCTCTCGTGAGACCTCACCTGGAGTATTGTGTGCAGTTCTGGTGTCCTCAACATAAAAAGGACATGGAGCTGCTGGAACAAGTTCAGAGGAGGGCCACGAGGGTGATTAGGGGACTGGAGCATCTTCCATACAAAGACAGGCTGAGAAAGTTGGGGCTGTTTAGCCTGGAGAAGAGAAGGCTGCATGGAGACCTCATAGCAGCCTTCCAGTATCTGAAGGGGGCCTATAGGGATGCTGGGGAAGGACTCTTCGTTAGTGACTGTAGTGATAGGACAAGGGGTAACAGGTTAAAACTTAAACAGGGGAAGTTTAGACTGGATATAATGAAGAAGTTCTTTACTGTGAGGGTGGTAAGGCACTGGAATGGGTTGCCCAAGGAAGTTGTGAGTGCTCCATCCCTGGAAGTGTTCAAGTCCAGGTTGGACAGAGCCTTGCGTGACATGATTTAGCATGAGGTGTCCCTGCCTATGGCAGGGGGGGTTGGAACTAGATGATCTTAAGGTCCTTTCCAACCCTAACTATTCTATGATTCTATGACTCGGAAGCAGAAATAGCTGCTTCAAACATCAGCATTTCAGCTGTTGAAGTGAGAGGCTGATGACCATTTTTATGCATTATGAAAGTTGTGTTTTCATCCTTTTATACCCCAAACCTAGCTTTTTAGATTAATACATATAGTGCCTTCATCTCCTAAGCTCCCCACTTACCAGGCTACTTTGCACTGCAGAATGAGGTGTCCATTGCCAAGTCTACGAGAGCAAACCATGTTTTTCCATTTTCAGCTGATGGAAAAAAGCAGGAGCAGCTGCATGCCATGCACATGCAAACTACTGTCACAGTATTGGAGCAAAGAAGAAAGTCTTCCCTACAGTCAGCAAACATGAAGAACTGTTTCTAACCAGAAAAAAACAGTTAAGTACCCAATCCTACAGTTTTTCTGTCATCCTTGCTTCTGACTCCCTGTCTGTCTCACACCCTTACTGCTACTCCAGGGATACTAAAACAGAGCTCACAGGTTACTGTTAAATGTTGGCTCTGCTACACAAAACATACTTTACACTTACTTTCACACTGGAATTACTCCACTGTTCAGTGCAGTGTTCCCATCTTGCAGAGGACTATTATTAGCCTTTTGGTTTTAGGCAAAGTAAGCCAACATCTGCTGCAGTATCTTCTCTGGAATTTAATGTTACAACATCAGCAATAGTGCTCACTAAGGGCAATTGTCTTATAAACTACATCAGCGGTGAAACATGTATTTTGAAGCTCAGGAACTCCAAATTCATAAGGAGCTTGTTGTATGTTCCTTTGTACTTGAGAGCGTGTGTGGCTGAATCTAACCAAACTTCTCTGCTCTCGTGAGACCTCACTTGGAGTACTGTGTGCAGTTCTGATGTCCTCAATGTAAGGAGGACATGGAACTGTTGGAACAAGTCCACAGGAGGACTGCAAGGATAAGCAGGGGCTGGAGCACCTCTTGAATGAAGACAGGCCAAGAAAGATAATCTTAAGGTCCTTTCCAACCCTAACTATTCTATGATTCTCTGCATCAAAATTCAAAACGTACCTAGTATCATATGAAAGCAATGCAATTGAATAAATACATTTCTCATGTAGCAGAGTTCACAGACTAGTTCTAGGTCAGAAATAATATTAGCAAAAAAAGGAAAAATGTTTTTAAGATTAAGACAATTATGGAAAACATTTTTTTTCTATCTAATATATATAAATACATTACAGTGCATATTTACTTTACAAAAGCAAAGGGAATTGAAAAAAGAGACTATGCTAGAAGAGCAAGAGTAGATGGCACAGGTTCACAGTTCTTAAATACTAATAAATTTGAGGAAATAACGGGAAATAAAATCCTGATTCTCTCAAAATAGCAGCTCCAAAAAGCAGGTTGTACATAGCAGAACACAATGCACAAATCTTGCACTGTAGGTTAACTCAGATTCTTTTTGTCCTAACTTCTACCTACTGCACTTCTCTATTTGACTATATAGGTTACTGATTATTCTATTAGAGCTTCTTTGTTCCAACATTCTAGTGTTCTAGCTTAAAAGAAAGCACACTAGCTGTTTCTTGCAAAGATGGAGATGTAAGTAGTCCTCCAGGTTGCATTTCATGATTCCTTTTCTTTCATGAATAGAGATACAAGCCAAAAGCCAAAGAGGTACACTCGAGAAAAAGGATGACTTGGCATTTTTCCAATTAACAGGTGCAGCAGAGGAAACCTCATTCCTGATCTCTTTAAAACGTGCCGTTATACCCCAGTGGCACAGAAGAGGGCACTCGAGCCAGCTCAACCCTTTCCCACAGTTGGTCCTACTAGACAGTATTCCTACTGGGGGCAACTGCTGCGGTCTGGTGGATACAAAATAAAAAGCTGCTTTCACTTTCTCTCAATACAAGCACAAAAAATGGTCTTGCTCTCTACTGAGAGATACTCAGCTTTTCCTCCTCAGAAGAACTCAAGAGCTATGCTGATCTTGGAAGTCAAACTACACATCAATAAAAATCTTCCAAGAGCAAAAGTCAAAAGAAAATTGTGATCCACGTATATGCAAACAAGGACCAATTCAGAGAGTCAGTCCCTGAGGACAGTACAATGGGACATTAGAACAAACTGACATACTCCCAGCTCTAAATACACACTGCCTTACCTAGGGGATACTGTCCGTCATGCAACACAATGAACAATGCAAATAGGCCAAGGTATAAAAAGCCAACGAAGTGAGAAGAAAGCAAGACCAAAACCACACTGCAGGTACTTACCTTGAATAATACATCTTTTCCCAGACTGTGCAAACTAACTGCAAGGATTCTTGTTCTCCCATAACTTTCTCAACAAAATGAAAAAGAAAAAAGTGGAGACTACACTTAACACTGTAACTCTCTATCCTGCAACTTCTAAATATCACCAACATCACTGAGGTGTTGTGACTCTCATGGGCTGTATCAGTGAGACAGATTACACTTGTCACTGTCAAAGTGTCAGTTACAGGGATGGCTTTCAAATCAAAGCCACAGAAAACACTAGCAAAAAGTAGGTTTTGCTCACTAGGAATGTTCAGGAGTTTTAGGAGTGTTTGCTTACTCCTAACAAGCAACCATTCTACCACTAAATGTTTTGTTTGTCAAAACAGAAGCAAAAACAAGTGTAGAGTCAAATTTAAATTTTTTTTAATAGTCACTAAAATCCTAACAACTATTTAACACAACAGGCCTAGAATACAAATATAAACTAAAGAATAAATGCACATTAACCAAAAGTCTGAGTCTTAAATATCACTTACAGATTTGTTGTCATCAAAGGCATGCTCTTCTATCTCTTCTTCCAATCTATCAGCTGCCTTCCTGACATCTTCTAGAATTTCATCAAGCATTGACAGGCTTTTGTTTTGATGCTGTATGTTCTTAAGGGCTTCAGCCTGATGTTTTTCTGCTGCTAAGAGCTCAACGTATTCCATTTCCTCCTGTTGAATTTTACAATACACAGATGAAGTGCTGGCCAGTCCTTTGAGCAGAAGAACATTTGACATAAATGTATGCTTCTTTTGACACAAAACATCCTACAAGTGGAGCTGCAAAAGCAATGTAGACTCTATAATCGTATCTGAAGATTGGTTTCTCTTTTGCCAGTTTCCACTGGGAGAAGTGAGCAAGAGAAGTAACAGTCAAACAAAATATCCACCCATTGAGTTTTCTAATCTATTAAACTACAAAGCTGCCCCAAGGTTGCAATCCAGAAATCCCAAGAAAGGAATTGCTTTGAGGAACTCTAGGAAACATTTCAGAGCCAAGTAAAATTTTGAGGTCAGTACTTTAGCAGGGAAGCGTAATAACCTTGAAAGCATAGCTTTACTAGCTACAACAAACAAACAAATTGGAAGCAAAACAGTGAATCTTAATTTTATGAGCTGTTTTGTAAACATGGGAAGAGGTCTGTTTATGGTTTCCTGAAATTACAATAACTGTGGAAACAGCTAGAAAAAGAAATAAAAACAGTTAGAAGAGTACAGATAAGCAGTCAAGCACGCAGGCTGAGGGTTCCCCTTTGTTTCTCAAGAAACATTTTTGCTATCAAAACTAAAATACTTTGTCCACCTTTTCAGTTTGAGCCTCTTGTGAACTTGCATTAATGACTTCTAAAATCCACTTCTAGGCTTCAGAAGAAAAAAATACTGATGTGGTTCAACATGGCATGAAAATATTTCCCTGATAAAAATGATGGTATTTCATTTCTGTTTGGATATTTCAGGTTAAAAAAAAAAAAAAAAAAAGTGAAAAAATTTTTAGGGGGAGGTGCCGGGNAAGAAAAAAATACTGATGTGGTTCAACATGGCATGAAAATATTTCCCTGATAAAAATGATGGTATTTCATTTCTGTTTGGATATTTCAGGTTAAATAAAAAAAAAAAAGAACTGAAAAAATATTTACTGATCAAGACCCAGCTTGACATGGTTAAGAAGACAATAACCAAACAAATTACTTTGTGTACTGACAGGGTATAATTTCAGGTTTGGGATGGTTTGGGGGGTGGAACTTCACTTTACATACCTACATTACTTTAAAGATACATTGGTTGAGATCGAGAACAACTATGAATGAGGAAGTACACACAATGGCAGGCTTTCCTTTCCATTAGATTCAGGATGCTGAAAATATTTACATGAGAGACACCCTACATCTGTTCTTCAAAAGAGCCAGTATTACTACCAAGGGAAAAAACAGACTGGGCAAAAAAAACAAGCAATCTCTAGGTCAGCCTGAATTCCCAGAAAACATAAGCTTCTGTCCCTATTTTGGATGCTCTGCGATACCCAGTTAGAACTTTCAGACAGAACATAGGTCTCCCTTAGGTTGTGTGTTTTATCTGCCTACCACACACACATACCTTTGATAACCTGGGCATCTAAAATGGTCCCAAATTCCTATGTTTAATAACTGGAGTGTTCCGTCCCCCGCATGTTTGCGGATGAACAATTTTCCCCTTGAAACCTGCAAGAACATGCATATAATGTCATTAATCCCTTGATGCCAAGACAAGAGTATATTCAGTGCAGCCTGTAACTGTGGCTTAACCCTTTTGAAATCTAGACAGTCAGATGAATATCTCTGGTTATGATGAAACTACAGAATTGCTGTCTGTTGGTGTTTAGAATTACCATAGTTACACCGGCATGATGGAAATTATCCAGTTCCCAAAATAACTGAAGTTGGGAAAAACGTAACTATTAATGTGCTTGGCCCAATGTCAATTGCTTTAGTTCTTATGCAACACATAAGCAAGAGACACACTCTCATACAGCCTCAAGGAAAAACATTTCCTATCTGTCATTCTCTGCTAGCAGACATTGCTTCAAAGATGTAAAAAACAGCCCCCATATGAGCTGCAGATTCTTTCCTCACATCAACAACAACATAGAACACCAGATGGAATTGGTAAGGATTAGATTCTTTCCCCTCAAAAATGGAACAGATTTTGGGTGGAAGGAGATGATCAGTCCTTTCTGGCAGCTGAGACAAACAGGCAGAACAAAGCTAGAGAAATAAAGAACTGCAGAAAAACAAGTAATGCTCTAATTTACAAGAAGTTAACTTTCTCTGCAGAACAAGGTAGAAGAGCTTCAAAAAAAATCTGAGTTTAAATTCCTTTAATTAATGAAGACCAAGGTCTTTGTAGTCTATTAAAGTGGCATCTCTGTTTTCACCTACACTGTCACAGTGGGACAGAGAATAGTGTCCATAAAAAGGACAAGCCAGCTCAAACAGCCTGCTGTGTAGTAAGCAGAAGTGCACCACAGCACACTGCTCTTCAACTCATGCTGGGATCGGAGACCTCTGATCACAAGGTACATACAAACAATTGGTTAAGCAAAGTAATACAGATAGAGATTGTGTACTGGAGACTGGAACGCCTAGGAACACATGAGCAAAATGGAGTAACATGAAGTAAGACTTTGAGGTAATGCTGGTTAAGAACACAGCATCACTGTTGCTTGTTAATGAAAGATGACAAAAAGTACAGTTAGAAGAGGATGCATCTTTGCACTACTTCTGAGTTATGTTTTCCATTAATGTCTGAGTAGGAAGCACCCAAGAAACTAGAAGCTGATAAACAGTAGATGAGATTTTGTTGCTTTTTCCTGAAGTTCCACACAGGTTCCTGGAGTAAAGGAAGGCAGAAACTAACATCACCACTTCTTGCTTCCCTGCCCCCCAAAATGATTGTGTGATACCTTTTCCCAGCAACAGAGCCAGCAGGAAATGCATCAAACATGCATACATCTCTCAGCACTAAAAAAATCCAAACGCTTAAACTAAACAGAAATAAAATGAAGGTAAGAGTCCAGTACCCCCTACAGTAATTTGTATTTTCCATACAATCACTGTTTAAAAAATTGAAAGGATGTCTTATGATTACATCAGCAAAGTAATCACTACAGTAAAATGACACTGGAACAAAACTGGACTCCACGTAATTGTCATCCTTTTGGCATGCATTTTACCTTTTCCCATTATCCTTCATTTCACTTTATATAACAACGGCTGTTGTAAGGTTAGAACAAGTATTCTGTTTAAATAGTCATGCACTTGACAAAAGAAACGCAAATGATTGCTCATTTAAGTAAATATCTTAATATGATAATACAAAAAAGCCTGCACAATCCATCCCCACAGAAGTTAAGTTTTAACAGGACACACATCTAAACCACGTCATTACACACACAGGCCTCCATTCATGAGAAAAATGAGGAAGCACCATTCTCAAGTTCAAGGACACATTACTTAAGTATCTTACAGTAACACTGCCAAGAAATAGGTAAATGAGAAAGATAATTCTGGACAGCTTCACTGGTGCTATTTTAAGAACTCTGAAAAAAATCAAGTAATTTTATTACAATTGCTATTAATTCTATGCAGCAGAGGCTGGCACTACATTAAGTGCCAATATCAAAGGCATATTGAGCACTTCACTAGAACACACCTAGATCCAGGCTACTCCCTATCCAAATTTGTCATAATTCAGCTTTTGTTTTCACTCCACAGGATTCTTCATCAGGGACTGTAGCAACAGGACAAGGGAAGACAGGAAGATTTAAGCAGGGAAAGTTCAGGTTAGATACAAGGAAGAACTTCTTTACTGTGAGGGTGGTGAGGCACTGGAACAGGTTACCCAAGTTGTGGCTGCTTCATCCCTGGCAGCATTCAAGGGTGGGATGGGGCCTTGAGAAACCTAGTCTAGCGTGAGGCATCCCTGTGCATGTTAGGAGGGTTGGAACTAGATATCTAAAGGTCCTTTCCAACCCAAGCAATTCTGTGATTCTATACCTCAATTACTCCCCACCCCCTGCTCTGGTTCCCTTGTGCAAGAGCAGACTATTCTTTTAAGAGACAGAAACCAAAGAAAACTCTTAATATATTCCTCCAGTAGTTGACAGGTAGAGCAAGGAAACAGAGCAGTTTAAATACCAAATGAACTAAGTGACATTTTCTCTTGATGGGAGACTTTTCAGTACACAGTCTGAGTACTACAAAGTCCAGTAGACAGTGGCAGATATTGCACACCCTAGCATGCATTGACATGAGAACTCAAATCTTCCATAAAGTACTCGTGCTCAACTGCTACTCATATGTGCTTTTCTTGGAATGCACTGCTCTTCAGACCTGCACTTTTTAGGCTAGGAGTGCTATACTGAGATTAAAAATCTAGTCATCTCATATTTTGCACGCCCATTTTACCCATATCTGTATGAATATAGAAATAAAAGGCAAGAAGTCATTCTGCTTAAAAGGTATGTTTTGAATCAGCAATTCTTATTAAGTGGAAAATAACAGTTAGTATTTTGCCAATTTATGGCATTATTTCCACTCTGATAATCCCACTGGCTTGTCTAGTGCAATTATGCTATGTGCACTGACTCACTTCTGGTATGCCTTTCACTTTAACATAGTATTTGTCATAGGTCTTATGATTATGTTTAGCTTTGTTTTCAAATAATAACTATTGACTGCTAGTAAGTTTTAAGCTCTACAATAGAACTACTTTTAAGTTTACTAATGAGAACAATTCATGCAAAATCCATCTTAAACAGTAAACATTGCAAGTTTCATGTAAAGCCTCTTTTTTATTAAAACAGACTGAAATTGTGCCATGGTAAAATGAAAATCACGAGTACCCTAGTAATAAACATGGGGGAACAAACCTTAATTGCAGCTTCTCTCAAGGCTTCCAGCCTCTGTCTACTGCTTTCTTTCATATTTACAACATCTTTGTAATCACCCTGTAGAGCTCTCTGGAGACCATGGATTGCTTGAAAGACTGAGTTTTCGCTTTCATTTAGCTCCTTTTGAAAGATTTCAAAGGTATGAACCTGAAAAAGTTTCTCTTCATCTGATAGTCCAGCATCCCTCTCAACCGCTCTTATGGCATTTTTTAGTTTGTTGAGAACAACATTCTTTTGGCGAAGAAGACCAGACAGTTTTCTGCAGCTCTCCAACACCCACTGCTTTCTCTGAGTGATAACAGCTCCTTTCCCACGATGCAGTTTTATTGCATGCTTTACTACATCTTCATGCTCTGCAGGATTTGCTAGCTGGACACAAGGCAATAAAACCAACATCCATAAGGAAATAAATCCAGTTGCCTTCATTCTTCAATTTGTATTGCTGTTGGAAGAAACCGATAATCCACAACTGCTCAAAGGTTCCTGCTACATGGTTTCTGCATCTCCAGGACACATATCAGGCTGCAAAACAGTACAAATCAGTTATCAAACATGATAATATTGGGATATTAGGCCAAGCAAATGTAGAAAAGAAACCCAAGACTGCATCTTACACTATAATCTTTTAACAGTTCTCAAAACCAAGAAACAGCCCAAGGTTATTGGTAGACTTTCATTTTCCCCTTGACTATTTTCTAGGCATCATCTTGTCTTAAAAACACTGAATGGAAAGCTTAGTTATTTCACATGGTAGTCACCTGCACTTCTTATGAGACAAAAGCCATAAAAATATTAAGCCACAATGCCATAGGCTATACTTCAACCTAGCACCAGAATTCATTGCTCTTATCTACCTCTTGCATTTTTTTAAGCTGATCCTAAAGAACTGTGTCATAATCATTTGTTATTTTTAGAGCCTCCAAACCATTAACACAGGCAACTATACAAAATATAATGGAAAGGAAGCTTAACTAAAACAGATTACATTGTAAATTAGACTAGGGGGAGGAGCAGGGGGAATTTCTACAGTAAAGAAATAACATCAAAACTTCCTGGATTCCTAAGCATTACTATCCTGGGTCAAAGTCTTTCACCTGAAAGGCTGCATGGCCTTGCGGCATTTTACTTCAAAGCTAATTATTGATCCTCATGATTTTGAAATAGAGGTAGAAGAACAGTAAAAGTAAAAACAATTTGTAAATTCATTTCCCAGAAGCTACTTGAATACCTATATTTAAAGTGCTGCATTTGTTTCTAACACCAAGCAGGGTAGAATTTCAAAACTAAGAACGAATTTCCTTCCCCCAGAGCCTACAGGAAAACACTGACATTATTGTAAAATAACCAAGTTAGAATTTCTTTGGGGAAAAAAAACAAAAAATAGACACACAAAAAAAACCAACCAAACACAAAAACTTACAAAAAAAAACCAACCCCACATCACAAAGCTGTATTTAACAATGCATAAATGTATGTACAAAGCATACATTTATTCCTAAAGTGTAGTACATCTAAAAATGCACAGCACACTACATGTTAGTAGCTCATCAATAGAGCAGGTATTTGCCTAAAACTTTAACTGCAATCTTCATCTCTGGACCCACAGCCATAATCAGGAACCAGCATATGGGCATAGTATAACCTGGAAGCTATGTGCCTATTATTTTCCTACAATATAGCAGTAGTCACAATCACAAGCATCCAAGCTAACAATCATCAATATACAGAACAGGAAGTGAAGATGGCAAAGCACAGCCATGCACTACCTTAATTTTTAAAATACCCTCCCATCTCTGTTTCAGTTTGAACTGAGAAAAACTGTCTGTGGATGGGTTTATTTCCTTGCAATACATGAAATACAAGCCAAAGCATTTGGTTATCAATAGCTGACTATGGGCTAGGGTTTAACAACATGAAGAACTAAAACATTTAAAATTAAGAACTGAAAGTATAATTAAGGCAGCAAAAGCACAGCAGTATCATGTTAATTTCAATAAAATAATAAAGTAGAACTATTTCAGAACTTCGATAAAGCTATAGGGCTTACTGGTTTTTAAGAGATCAGGCTAAAGCTACTGTTCACACTACTTGGCAAAATTCTAGAGTGATATTTAAGGAAATATTTCTTCATATATACAAAATAATAACCTTCCTATTTAATATGTTTGGGCAAGAGATTCTGCTGAATATATTACAACCTATTCCTGCAAAAAAGAGGGTGAAGAGAACATTTATTGTGTATTCAAGTTTCTGTCTGCAGGGAGTTCAATACTCTACTGCACATATTACATGGTATGGCAAACCACATACCTAAATCCTGAGCAGAGATAGTAAATTTGCCCATTGTTGCACTGTGCAAACTTATCACCCTAGTTCTTACATGGTACCATTTTGCTTTAGTGTTTTTTACCCGGCTAGCAAGAAGCTATTTGAGAAAGTGGCACCTTGGGTAGTGCTCAAAAGCTCTGAAGGGAATAATAACCCCACATATAAGCACATACGATGCATTTCAGAACTCCAAAATAATCATAGAATAGTCATAATACTATAGAATAGTGTGGGTTGGAAGGAACCTTAAAGATCATCCATAAGGAAAAAAAACCCAAAACCAAAACAGAAACACTCTTCTCCATGCATCGATAAGTATCAAATTAGAGGGAACTCCTAATGTTTGGAGTCCTTCTCAAGCACGGTGTGTTTCATCTTCCCGGTTTTACCTCCCTGAACACGATACACAGTAGCGCCGGATTTCATCAAGCGGATATTAGACCCTGCTTCCAACGCAAGCCTTATCCCCTCATCCAAAAGGCTTGCGGTTCCTTCTACAGCTGCCCTTTCGCCACCACCCAAGCTCCTTCTCAGGACCCTCAAGGCAGGCGAGCCGGAGGCGCCGGTCGCTGCCGTGACTCCGCGGGCACCTCTGCCCTAAAGGCACCCACCTGAGAGCGATGGCTGCCAGAGGGCAGCTCCCCTACGCCGCAGCCTCCTTCTCCTCTCTTCCTAGGCCGGCTTCCGGAATCTCAACCTGAGGAAGGCTGGGGGGAGAAGGGGAAGAACAGGCAAAGATGAGGAGAGCTCCGGTGCGCCCAATCCCTTTCTCGCCCCTTCATGGCGGCGCAGGGAGTGAGGGAGGAAAGGAAAGAAGCAGCCGCCCCACAGCCTGCCTGCCCGGCACTCAACTTTCCGGCCTCACAGCAACACGGCCAAATTCACCATCTCCTCGTCCGTCTCCTCCTCGCAGCCCTCACCCGCAGCCAGCAACCGCCCAGCGCTCACCTCAGGGCGGCGGCCGGCCCAGCCGCCAAGGGGAAGGAGACGCTGACGGAGGCGCAACTGCCGGCCCCGGGCGGTGTTTCCTCCCTTCGCCCCGCTCACCTGAGGGAGGGAGGCCGGCAGCAGCCAGATGGGCGCAGAAAAAGCAAGAGTGCTGGGCGGCGGCCAAGTAACGGAAGGCGCCGAGAAGCCGTCCTTGCCGGCGGCCTCTCCCAACCCCACACCGGCCGCCAACCCTCACCCTGCGCCAGCCACCACGCAGCCGGTGCGGCGGCACCTTTAAGCGCAGCGTCAGACGGGATCTGTAGTCCGAGCGCCTCCTCGCGGCATGTCATGGGAAACGTACCGGTGGATTCTCCCCCTTCCCTGACACGTTCCGCCCGCCCAGCACAGTGCACGCCGGCAGCAGCCGCTCAGGCTCAGCGCGGCCCGGTCCGGCCCGGTGGACACCCCGACCGCTGGTCCCCCGGTGCGGGGAAGGACCGCAAGCTCCACCGGCGCGGCGGGAGGACGCCCCGGTCCCGCGCTCCGCCTTTGCGCCTGGTCCCTCGCGCCTGCGCGGGAGGCGGTGCCGGGCGGTGAAGTTGGTCAAAGCGCCGGTGATAAAATGGTAGGTTGTTCGGGGCGGGGGGCACGGGAATTGGGGAACGGGGACCGGGAGCCCCAAACAACACCCCCAACTCCCCGTACCGGCGAGCTCAGCGCCCCGCGGTTTCCCGCTGTTCCCTTTCCTACAGCGCCGGCTCCCGCTCCGTTTATCGCAGGGGGATGGCGCCAGGAGGGGTTGGGTACACCGGGGGTAAGGCGGGACAGAGGACAGGCAGGCAGGCGCGGAGCGGAGCGGCCCTCCCGCCGCCGGGTCTGAGGAAGGTCACCAGGGGTGTGGGGGGGGTGAATTGAGGGGAGGAAGGGAGGCGGGCAGTGGGCAGTGCTGCTCCCGCTACCGCCGCGGGTATTTCGAGCGCCGGCAGCCGGCGCGGCGCGTACCTTTCCCTTTTTTGGGCTTAGGGCCGGCGGGGCAGGTTGCCGGAGCCCCGTGTCCCTCGCTCCGGCTGCTCCGCCTGCTGGCAGCGGGAGGAGCCTGGCCCTCCCGCTGGCTGCTCCCCCACGATCTCCCCTTTTCCCTACCCTTCTCCCTTTCTTTCCCGGGACGCGGCAGGTGCAGCCGGAGGTAGAAGGAAAGGTGCGGAGGTACTGGTTCCCTTCCCTTGGGCGGGGGGGGGGAGGTGTTTGGGGAAGGTGGGAGGCCACCGGGCCCGGGCCTGGTGGCCGGAGGGACCAGGGAACGGGCGGACGCGTCCCGTCCCGGGAAGGGTTCTCTCGGCGCCTCCGCTGCAGCTTGCACTGTGTCCGCTCCGGCGGTTCGTTGAGGCTTGCGGTGTGGTGTGATGAACGTCTTGAGAGGGCTGTAAAGCTGACTTAGGCGTGTCTTGGTGCGAGGTATCCCTCCTTGTTTGGGTCCCGTTAGCGAGAAGACTATAAAAACGTGGGTTTCAGCTCCCCACCCTGCGCTGTATAGAGTGTGTGTAGGTACCGGTGTCTGCTGCGGCAGACATTGCACGCAGGCGAAGAGTAGAAACTATACTACGTGGCAGAGTAGTAGATCATATAGTCGAATGTGTTTCTTCTGATTCCTTCAGATAACTCAGTGTTTTGAGCCTAGAAAATATTCCTGAATGCCTGGCGTTAAGGGCACTTGGGAGAGAACGTGGGGTTTGCTTCGGGGGTGCTGTATGAGACCTTTGTGCTGAAGTGAGCATTGCTCAGTTTATTGCTCAGAATTTTATGTAACTGAAGTGGATCTTAGTGCTGAGATACTCTCATAGTCAGACGCTTATGAATATTGGAGGGGAGAGAGGCTACATAGAGCTTGTAGTCAGGGGATTATTGAATATTTTTCTATCAAGATTACATTTTTGCAGCTCTTTTCCCACTTCACATGTTTCTCCTTGTATAAAAAGGAGTTTTACATGTTTTTCGTATATGAAATTAAAAAATATATAGAAAAGACCAAGTCCTTATCTTGTTTACATGATGTGTTTCTTGTCTCAGGACCATCCGTAGTCAAGATATCACCATCCATATGTGTACAAGAGATAACAAGTAGACTGAAAGATGGTCCCACATTTGCTGCTTACTGTTCACTGAATCAGGATTCATGTTGTCATGTTCTCCTCCTGTTCCCCCTCCCCCCCCCCCAATATTTAAGAGACAGTGAATTTTGTGTTGTACTGATGACTTAAGAAGTAATGAGACAAATTTATCAGCTAAATTATTGGCCCAGAACATGTGTTAAGTATGGTTTAACAAAACTGAGATGTATCAGAATATAATAAAGCTCAGAGTTTGATTTAAGCTATTTCCTCCTTCCAACTTCATGTGAAGAATGTTGATCTATGTTAATAGCGGATCTGCTCCCTACAAAATCCCTGTTCCTGCCTCTTGAGTGTTCTGGAAGTTTAGCGATGTTGTGTCAGTATGGTTGCTGCAATTGGCTGCCATTAAGAGAAGCATCTATCTTATTGATTCCTGTATACCCCTGTAACAGGTAGTTTTGTTGTTTAATGTATTAATAGTATAAGCATCTTTTTCACCCTTAAAGTTTTAGATCACCTTTACAGTGACTTTATAGTCTCATCATAACATTCAGCAAATCCCTGACATGTCTGCTTTATCTATTTTCTTTTTGCCTAATGTCTTCTGTTGGCAGTGGTTTCTAATGCAAAACTGTAAGAAGTGGTTCTGCCTTTTTTAGCTATCGCTTGAAATGATTAAACTTTGTATTGTTCATTGTTGCTAGGACAATATTAGGAAAACTGCTGAGCAGTTCTTCTCTGTGTATGAAGGAGTCATACAGAATCTGAGAATCTCTAAGTTGTGCCTTTATAATCTCATTTGTGTAACTACTAGGCATATTTTTCAGAGGGTAACCATACTGTTGCATGGTGAAACTCATCTTTACCACTGTTTCAGAACAGAAAAACTTATGCATATGTGAGCAATAAAGCAGAAATATGAATTTATTACTGCCAAATATGTGCTGCTAAAAATGTGTATATAGATGCTGTCATTTCAGTTTTCAGAAGAAAATGCTGTCTTTTTAACTGCAGAAGAACAAGGCTTTGTCTTCCTGTAATTCTGAAGTGAAAGTTGTCATCAACAAGAAAACTAAAACCTTTTAAAGATAGGCCATAGTAGTAGAGTGCTGAAACAAACTTCTGGATTAGCTTCATTGGCTTTCCTGCTTCTTTTGCATCCCAAAGCATAAGCTTAAATCGTCTCAGAAGGACAAGGTCCGCCAGTTTATGGCATTTACCCAGGCTGGTGAAAGAACTGCTATTTACTGCTTAATGCAGAATGAATGGAAACTAGAAGTGGCAACAGACAACTACTTCCAGAACCCAGACTTGTACTACAAAGAATCCATGAAGAATTCAGTAGACAAGAAGAAATTAGAACAATTGTATAATCGATACAAAGGTAAGGCTTGGGGTTTTTTGTTGTTTGGTTATGGGTTTTTTTCTAATTATTTTCTTTGGGTGATACTTCTGCTTTTCCCTCTGCCATTCTTAAGGAAAGATTGCTAGTTTTTGCTTCTCACTCTGTGTTTGTGATAGTGAGGTAAGGATGAAAAAGGTTTTAAATGCTCTTAATGGTCACTACACAACTTCTGTAGATAATCTGTAGAACTGAAAGTAAATTTGCAGTAGGAAATTAAACCTATCGTGAGAACATAGTGTCAGCTGCATGTGGTGGGAAATAGAATAAAGCTTATTATGCAAATTATTGTCTGTGGCTGCTATTATAATATATGTACAGTGTACTTTGTATGGCAAAATAATCCATATTCTTTTTACGCTTTTGGGGGAGGTTTTTTTTTTGTTCAAAGATAGTAGTATTTCTATCCATCAAAATAAAAAGATGTTTCAGATAACATTACAGCTAGAATCTGGCAAAACAGATACGGAATTGCAGAATGGTTTGGGTTGGGAGGGATGTTATATATAATCTAGTTCCAACCCCCTGCCACATGGGCACAAACACCTTCCACTAGACCAGGTTGGTCAGAGCCCTGTCTAGCCTGGGCTTGAAAACTTATAGGGAGGGGGGAAGTGCTGGCTTGTCTCAGCATGTCAAGTAAGCATATCGGTCAAATAGGAAAACTCAGGAGCTAGTCATAGAAACTCTATTCTTACTTTATGTTTTGTGTTGGCATGTTACAGCAGAAGTGATGTGCCTGATCAGAGAGACCTGGAGTGAAAACCACAGGGAAGTGGATTAAAGGCAGAGTTGTTTCTTTTCCATTTTTTTTGTTTTACAGCAGTGTTAAAAAGAACAAAAAAGGGAAAGATAGTCATGGAAATACAAGAATGTATGTGACGTATTTCCATGTATGTAATGCTTTTTGAAATGTGGCCTTCTGACATAGATGTCTGTGTTGCTCATTTCATGATAGAGCATTGTGGCCTGGAATCATTGCCAGCCCCTGCCGAGATCCGTACATCTAATGTTTTAAAAAAATGAACTCTTAACAATTACTCAACTATGATTTTATGTACTTTTCTAATTGCAGTAGGTAGCTTGCTTTGTATGATAGTGTTTCCACCTTTTTATGTTACACTTTACGTAATGTCTTCTATTCTAAGTATAGACGTTCTTTATTTATCATGTGGTAAAGAACTGTGTAGGGTCAAAAACCCAGCAATATTATAACATTTTCTTGGGGGACACAAGCAAACAGACCAAAATGAACAAAGAAAACAAACAAACAAAATACCAAACAACTAGAGAACCACTTCTTTTATTTGGTATAGGGGGATGTGTGTATATATGTAAAAAATGCGTATCTATCTGTAAATCTTTTGCTTGCTCCTTGCATATTAGTGCTGCAGACTGCTGGGTCAAAAAATACGTTGTTTGGTTTTTTTTTTTAAATGCTACTAAGAATATATAAATTTAAAGTTTTTTTAAATCACAAATTTTATTTTTTTTTTAAAATAACAAATTTTTTTTATTATTCACCGTTTTCCAGCAGTGGCAGACTGCACCACTTGACTTCCGTGAAAGGAAATCTAGTCAGTTTTATGTCTGTGTTTTGGTTAGCAGCACACCTTTGCAGTTCTAGCACTTTAATGCTTCAGTAAAATTGCAGACCTGAACAAAACTCTTCACAAGATTTGTGAGAAGAGTGAAAGTTATATTAAGCACCTTTCCTTCATGCACAGCTTAAACCTGAATCATTGGCCTCAAAACAACAAGGATTTCCTTTGTCCTACTGGGCCCATATAATGCTAAAGACATTGCATTGCATTGCATGAGAGGTCTTTAATTGTCTGTGGTTTTGTTAGTTTTCTTATCTATGTATCCAGCAACTGTCAAAACAACAGTTTCATTTTTGGTCCTAGCTACCTGGATGATGAGAAACATGATAAGGATGAGCCAGGCCTTGTTGAAATCCAGTGATTTCAGCTCTAGTGCGCTTTTTGCCTTTAGTTCTTCAGTTATTCTCCAAATGTACAAAAAATACGTTTTATATGTCTTAGAGGTAGATCTGGCATATAGTAGAAAAGTGTGTTTGCCTGTTATTCCTGCTCAAAGGTCACTCAATTATACAATGGTTGTGATTCTGTTTTAATGGGTAAAAGTCTTTGCTAAATTCACTTCCTCTTTGCAATTAGGATTTCTACCACTGTAGTATTGGCTGGAAAAGTAGAAGATATCTTTGCTTAACAACTCCTCCCCCAAAAAAGTTTTCTTTAGACTTTTCTTTTTTATGAACTCATTGGATAATGACTTAAAATAGCATGGTTGAAAAGCTTAAGGAGTTGATTGAAAATGGTTGAAAGGTTTAAGGAGTTAGGTTTAAATTTACTTGACGGGTACTTTTCTGCCTAGCCCAATTTAGTGATACTGAAACAGTCTTCCTATCAAAAGCTGGTAAAGAGAGTTTTATAATTTGCAAACTGTCAGCCTTTGAAAATAATGTGATTACTTTTTTTATTGCTGTTTGGCTTTTCCCTCCCTCCAGTTATTTAAGTTTATAAACAGGGGCTTTTGTTTGTGGGTTTTTCTTGAGAGAGTATTTTGTTGCAGATTTTTTACAGGGACATTGACCTTGTAGGTAGTTAATGGTGGTTCTATTCAAAAAGGTAGTAGTGCTACTCAAACATAGTATTTCCCAAGTTTAGCTTAAGTCTGTTGTGCTAAGCCACTGTTTGAGCAATGTTTTGGCGATTTTCCTGACTTAAAACTAAAGCCTATTGGTTGTGGTCTTTAAACAGTTAGAGTGGATTCTGGTATGTTTCTGCTTGGGGGCAAGGGGTGATGTTGAAATTTGTGGGCTCACTTGGTAGGTGTGTTCTTGCTGGTTTGGTTTTTTTTGGTTGGTTGGTTTGGGTATTTTTTGTGGGGGGGGCAGGGGGTGGTGGGGTTTTTTTCTTCCTTTTTGTGTTTTGTGGGTTTGGTGGGTTTTAGTTGTGGGTTTGGTTTTTTTAAAGACATGCTACACAATAAGTGTATTGTACGTTTTGATGTGTTTATCAGCCTTACTGTTTTCAGGTGTAGTCGGGCATCTCCTCAGTTAATTCAGATCTTTTATAGAGTGTTATAGAGAGAAGACAAAACTTTTCGCTGACATTAGCTAATGAATTTGGGAAAAATTGCAAACCAGTGTCTAGGGAAGTGTGCAGAATGCTTTATCTGTTTACAGATACTCTTCAAGGTTCTTCGATAGTTGACCAGATTTCAAGTGAAGACACTTGTGAAACTTATGAAAAACTGAAGACCTTTGTTAGGCAGCATATCACAGCTGTGCAGATGATTATTTGTTAGTATCTTTTTTTTTTTTCAAATAATTACAGTTCTTCTCTTTGTATTTTGAACCATAGACCCACAGGATGAAAATAAAATTGGCATTGATGGAATTCAGCAGTTCTGTGATGATTTAAGCCTGGACCCAGCCAGTATCAGTGTCCTAGTTGTAGCATGGAAGTTCAGGGCAGCTACTCAATGTGAATTCAGTAAAAAGGAATTTGTTGATGGGATGACAGAGTTGGGGTAAGTATCCATTTGTGCATAGTTCATCATGTAAAGCCTGAGCTCTGTTTCTGTTTAAAACATTTTTAATTGAATTAAGTGTGAAACTTCAAAAATCTGGTAAGTCTGGTGCCATGCTTAACAGATGCTAAATGCCTGCAGTGTCCCATCTTCCTTAAATTAGTGCTTTACTGCAAAGCCTTAATGATGGGCACGGTAAGGGTATAGTGATAAAATTCCTCTCTGTACGGAAAGAAAGGCAGATGGATATGCTGATCTTTTTATGTAATTCAAAATAAACATACGTATGGTTTTGTTAAGGTTTTGAGTTGGACCGTGTGGTGTTAAAAGCTGGCAGTTGCTGGAGATGCATGAAGGGACATGATGTTTATAATTATTATAATTATTTTTATTTTTTTTTTTTCTTCCTGGATCATGGATCTGTTCTGGAAAATAGACTCTGAGGTTAAACCACGCTGTCTCAGTTTAGCAATAAAGTCGAGCAGTTGCTACCATAAATAGTATTTTGTGTATCACTTTTCCGTGGAAGAGATGCAGTATTTCTAATATAGAGAGAAGTGTCACAATGATACTTCTTTTTTTTTTTTTTAACAGATTGCATTAGATGGAGAATTAAGGTTTATTATTTCTGCATATTGTTTGAGCTAAATAATTCCATTTGCTCTCAAAATGATGCCTTATCAATACTTTTCTACAGTAGAACTTCAAGTGAATGTAGTGGTTGTTTCTGGAGTACGGGTCCTAGTACTCTGTTATTACTGACCTCATCAGTTATTGTCTTGTTTCTAAGCTTTCCTTTTTAGGTAAGGGTATTCAGAAATTGTGGTGAAGTAGGTTTTGATGTCATCAGAAGTCTACTGCTTTATTTTGTTCCTTTGGGCAGAGACTGTAAAAATGATTATGATTTTCTAGCCATCAACACCAATCAAGTGCTCATGCTGTTATGTTAAAAGCTGCCAGCATTATTTGCTATGATTGATTAAAAAGGTTTTTCTAAAACACCTGTAGATTCAAGCTTTGATTTTGTTTTGAAACTTTATTGTGACATTCCTACTATGTCCTGATGACTGTCTCTGAAACAGTTCCACAAAGGTCTGTGATTTCTATTTTTCTGCTCAATGCACATTAAGTTATTCTTGGCAGTATAATCTGATCATACCTGCTTATCTCTGGTATAGTGCTTATTGAGAACTTTGAATGCTTTTGTTAAATATCAGTGGTGCAGTGTGTGATTTTTAGCCTTGAACGCAGGTGAAGATTTGAGTGAAAAGAAATTCCCTGAGGCTTAGTTCATGTTGGACATTTAGAATACATATGAGAAGATACAATATTTGTCCCTATTGTCGAGTATATCAAGTCTCCATGAAACTCAAGTTCTCTGTTGAAGACTGTTAGAAGTCTTTCTTTTCTCCACCAGGTACTGCTGGAGGCCAGAAAACTACTTGTTTTTACCTGTACCATGCAAGATGGTTAAAACTGCATCTGCATTGTATGGGTTTTGCTATAGTTATCCATCCTTTAATAAAATACTTCTTGAGTCTTCAGAGTAAACACATTTAGCTACTGAGAACTTTGAAATACAATATCTTAGTTATGATATTTGCTCCTTTGAATATATTTCCTTTGCTTTGGATTTCTAAGTATAATTCATAATATTGGTAATATCTTATTAACCTTGAATATTCATTTGATTCCTTGGCTTGGGAGAAACTCTTTTTCTTTTAAAATTGCATTTTGTCAGCTCAGGTGCTTTCACCGAAAATGCTTCAGGCTCCTGTTATACAAGGGATGTGTTTCTGTTAGAATCTCAGTAACTTGATTCTGTCTTAGCTTACCTGTGCCAGGCTATTAAACCATTTGTCAGCATCAGAGCCTCATTTTTTTTTTCCCCACTGATCCATCACTGTGGGGAGAAGACCACTGCAAATAATAGTTCATTTTGTTGTAAGTCCTCTAGTGTTAATCTTAAGTGTAAACATAGTATAAAGCTCTTTGTTTAGCTGGAGCAGGGAATAAGTAATGTCTATCTAGATTGAAGCAAAACCCCACACCATTGTGTTAAAATAGCTATGAAGTGGAAAGGACAGCAGATTTCAGTAAGGTTTACAAGTTCTTTAAGAGCAGAATAACATTTATTGGTTTAGTTCATATGAAGAGACTAAGAAGTTAAACCACTGACTTCTGTTTGGATATTATGCTTAATGGATGCTTATATATGATCTTCCACTTAAAATTGTTTAATAAAGGCATATGAATGTTTATGTTCTTAAGAATGCTACCCAGAAAGATAGTTTGTTTTTTATCTTAACTACTGTTTTATACTGCTCTGAAACTAAACCTTAAAAAATAAAAAAGGATAAGAAGGGAAAAAAAAGAAAAATAAAATCTTATATATTTACAAACAATGTAACCTCTTTTGAACAGGTGTGACACCACAGAAAAACTGAAAGCTCTATTGCCAAGACTGGAACAAGAGCTAAAGGATCCAATAAAGTTCAAAGATTTTTATCAGTTTACTTTTAACTTTGCTAAGAACCCTGGACAAAAAGGTCTAGGTAAGTAGGAAACAAATGAGAAAATATCTACAGACAGTGAAGTCAATTCCAAACAGTTAATATAATACAGTTTTCTCATTAGTGATTGTGTAGTAAATTATTTATTGATTTATTTCACTGACTTTTTCTCATCTTCTTGCAATTAATCTCTTCCTTAATGACCCCTTGGTACAGATAATTTGATGATGTTTTCTGTTAATATTGACATTCTTTCTCCTCTTGTCAAAGGAATTTCCTTCAGTTCTTACAGACCTGTCATAATTTCTTTCAACAACTGAGCTAGTGAGCTCCTGGTATTTTCTGTTTTATTCACAATAACTGAAACAAGATGTCTATATCAGCTAAAGAGGGGGAGAAAACGGAGCAAAAGTCATTCTTCTAAGACATTTTCGGTTTAGCTCACAGTTTTTATGTAAAGTTTAGGAAAATAACATTATGGTCTTGGTTCAAAGGTGGTAAATAGAAATAGGCGTGCAGTTTATAAAATATTAAACTGTTATTCTTTATAAAGTTTGAGATGTGTCCCATTCCTCATATTGCTGGCGTAAAACATATATTGTTTAAATTCTAATATTTTCTTCAAATCAAAAATATCTATAGCTTTTGAATAGATGAAGAAAATTGTAAGAGGAAATCTGATAGGCTTTCATAACATATCCATTTCTGAAAGACACTGTAAGGGAAGGAATTAACCTGTTTCGTATGTAGAATAGAGCCATACCATCATCAGTGTTCTCTTTAGGTTGTGGGTGAGAAGCACAAGTGTTCTGGGGAGGGTTTTTTGTTGGTTTTGGTTTATGGTTTTTTGTGAGTTGTTTTTTTTTTATCATAGCCTCTTCACCTTTGTGTCTGTTACTTGGCAAGCCCACTGATACTTTTTCTCAAAAACTATTAAAAGAGTAGTGAGATGGAAGACCAGAATATTTATTTTAGAGCTTCTCAATCAGAGGCTTCCATTCCACATTATTCCTTGGGAATTACGTTGAATAATATCTCTTGTCTTTTCCAGTACCTTTTTTTCTTTTAAACTGTGGGCAACTTTTAGCCAGTTTCAACTTTTTTTTTTTTTTTAGCGATTTCATTTCTCATTACATGTCACTCTCGTGGGTTACATGCCACCTTTCCATACACAGAAAAAGAAATGGCCCTGTAGTGGTTCCGTGGGGCTGGTTGGAATTGACGTGCCTTAGCTAGTTGTTCTTTTTCTTGCCTCTCTTCGTTACAAAGCCTAGTACTTTCAGAATGTGGAAAAGGTAAGTCATTTGCAGCCAAGGCTGGAATTTATGGGATACCTAAAGAAATAGTGCAAATGTCTTCCTGTTTTAATTGGATCAGTTCCAACATGAAACTCATGTACTTGGGAAATATGTCTCAAAAGCTTTTCACCTAAGCCTGTACAAAGAGAAGAGGAGGGAAGGTCAGCCCAACCCAGGTTATGGAACCGAATGTACTGTTTATTCAACATGAGGAGGAAAAAGGAAACTTACTTGGTTTCCATTACTTCTGGTTTTGGTATGGAGGCCCTTTCAGTTGCAAGACTGTCTTTGTTGTGTAAGAATGGTACTTCTTGACAACAAAACAGCTAAATGTCTTCTTGCACTAAGATTTGAAGTATTAGTGGGAGAAAGAAAGTGCAAAAATTAAAGTTTAATATAAACTATAGAAAAAGTTGATTTGAACTATTTCTGGATTCAGTTTTCATGAATTTTAATAACTCTGGTAATACTTTCTTAGTCTCTTAGTGCTTAGTTCTTACATGGCAGTATTTTGGTGACATTTTTCATCAGACTGACTACTGTTTTGCTAAGAAGATTCCAGATATTAAATAAAGTGCCACTGCTCTTATTTCAATGGACATATATGCCATGTTTGTCTGATGTGAACTTGGATCACTATAGGTCAAGTAGAAAGAGAGTGCTGAACAAATGTATTGAGTAATATGATATTTCTAAGTGATTGAGATCAGTGATAGCTTATCCAAATAAAAGCTAACACTGTATACTTTTGCAGTCAGAATCTTTTCAGGGAATGCCATTATATTCAGGCAGCAGAGAGATGGGTGAAAACAAAATGTGTATAGATTGGCGTTCACAGCTAACTGCTTCCTGCTGCAATTAAGAGCTATGTTTGTTCTCTTTCAGCAAAATAATTGTTCAGCCAGGGAAAAAAATCAGTTATCTTACAGGGGTGTCTGTATGAGCTGAGTATTCTAGTTGCTTCAGCTACATTTAGTAGAGGCTTAGGTGTCTTTTTATTTTACCTACTCTTCTCTGTAAACACTGTGTATTTTCTCCTAGAATGAGAAACTGTCCATCTTCTTCTCTCAAAAGGTGTTTGGCATTTGTGTCCCAGTGACTATGTGTCGTATTGTCAAGGAGATGCAGGAAATCATTTCATCCATGTACATAGTCTCTCTCTTGCTAAGTGTGGAGCCTTGGCTCAGCATGCTTTTATGAATTCAATCCAGATAAGATAAACAAAGTGTATAATTAAGTTTGTTACCAAATGAGCTGGTATAAATCTCTGCCTAGCTCTGTCTGGGTCATTTTAAGTTACCGACCTCTCTTCCTTCCCCCTGTGCACGTTAGATGAACTTGCAGTGCCACTTAAGTATAGGATGTTACTAAACAACTGCCCTAGCTGCTTGCCTTAAAAGTGCTTCTGGTGACATGCTGTCATTATAAGGCTTTTGCATACTCATTCTCATATGTTCACATTTGAATTATGACTTGATGACTGTGGGGTCAGTAAGTTTATGTCAAGTAGGGGTAAGAGTGAATGATTTTAATCAATGAAATGGAGATAATCAAAAGGAACTTTCATAACTTTCAATTACAAAATATTTTACTGAGATTTTTCTGGGGTGTGAAGTGTCCAGTGCTTCCTCTTACTACACTCTGAGTTTAAATCACCAAGTCTGGTAGTTGTTGCATTTATTGTTTAGGGGAGTGATCTGTGGGCTAACAGAATACTGCTTGATTTCTCGGGTATACACACCACGTATTTGAAAACTAAGCAGACTTGACATAGTACTAGTGATAAATGGGCAATCCTTATTCATAGCAGATTGTTAGTAAAAACTATTAAAATGGTCCTTCTGTTGGATCCTTCAGGCTAAGTGCTAATGCATCATTCTTCTTCATTTTTTTTTTTTTTTTTTTTTTTGAAAAATACTTTTTTCAAATGTAGTTTGCGGC
>NDXB01007023.1:88276-125475 GCA_002631895.1 Agapornis roseicollis
TTTTGGTGTTTTTTTTTTGGGTTTTTTTGTCTTTTTTTTTTTTTACCTTCTGGGATCCTATTGTCTAAATTTCTCCTGTCTTGTAGTACCCAAACCAGCTACATAGCTTCCATGCACCTTAGGTACTTTGCTCCTTGATTTACATCCCATTATTACCTTGCTTATGTGTATAACATTGATACCATCTGCATTATGTTACAGCATTTCTGCAGAACTGCAGTGCATCCAGCTAATTTTGAATGTGCAGTCAGTTATTCCCACTAGCTATATGACTTTGTGTTTCTTTTTAATGAAATCTTTCCTATTTACTTCCAAGTGGTTTTCCCGTTTATCCAAATAACTTTGAATTCTAATCCTGTCCTCTTCCACACAGTACTCCTTCAGGCTTTGTGTAATTTGCAGCTTTGATAGATGTTTTCTTTGCTATATCATCTGATTTAAGTATTAGCGTTAGATACAGGACTGACCCTCATGGATGAGTTATTTTCTCCCAGTTTGGCAGAGAAGCACTGAGGTTCTTCTAGAACCTCTTTGATCTCTATGAATTCTCAAAGATGGTAGGTAGCAGTTTGAGGTTTCTTTAGTATACTGGGCTGAATTTCACCATGTCTGGCTTTACTTTGGGCACCAGTGCTTTCAGACTAAAGTCCTAAAAGTTGCTTCTGAGAATCCTGTCCATTTTCATAGAACCTTTTTGCCTGGAGCGTATCTTGAAAATAATCTGTTTATCCCAAACATTTATCTTTCAGGAGTTACCAGCAGGACATGTAGTATCTTCTATTACACCAGCTGCCATCTGTAAGGGAGGGAGTGGGAAGGCACAGAAGCCCTTCTTAAAATGTTTTTTGGTGATCATCTTTGAGATGCAGTGGATTTTGCTCCAGGAAAGCATTCCGGGTGGATGTGCGTGTGCGTGTGCAATTTTGTGGTTTATTTACTTTTGGAAAAGCCTGTCTTCCATTGCTTTTTAATTTCTTCTAAGTTCCTCTCAAGACCAGTACAAGAAATTCTGCCTTTATGTAATTAGATGGGAAGAATCCTCTCCAGTAAATTAAGCTACATCTGTTCTGTCATTTCCCAAAATAGGTACACAGATACTCATTAGCAGAAATAGAACTACCTTTTATAGAAGCCTGTCATCCACAGTTCATGTAGTGATACTAGGAAATATTTATTTCTCTTTATATTTGCAGTACTTCTGTCTCTATAGTCTCATCCAACTTGAATGTTTCCACTTACTTTTATTTCCTTAATATTGTCAAGCAGTATTCTTCAGTCTGGACACATGCTGTTTAAAGAAGTAAAAGTCACCCTGAGGAATAACTTGTGTAAGTAGTGAGATGCAGGAGGCAAAAGCATATTGCCTAGGACCTACCATGATTAAGCAGAAAATGGTGTTCTGATTAATGTTACTCAGGATCCATCTGTCAAGTGTCTTTCAAATACATCTGAATAGATTTTATTACTGTCTAAGAAAAAGATGGATGCTTAGAACTGTTAAGACAATTGTTTCAAAGTGGTGGACAGAATTTTGAGGGAAAAATGATAGTAAGGCTTCAACACAGCAATTCTGTCTCAATGGATGCATATTGGACCTGGCAGGTATAAGATTTATATTTATTAGACTTCATCTGAGTGTTTTGTATGTATTTTGAGATAATATAAACAGTGCAGTTTATTAAAGTCTGGGTTGCCAGGAGACTTTTACAAAGAATTATTATCAATAACTGTGATTCTGTCTGTTTTCACTTGCTCTCTCATGCTCTTGCTACTATATTTAGTACAATAAACCTGTACATTTTATATGATGCAGATTTGGAGGGGTTTGTCTTGCCTTCTAGTCCCATGTTCTAATTTTTGCTGATGCAGTCGGAGGGAAATTTTGCATCCTAGCTCTTGGTTGAGTGTCCTAAACATTATAGATCTTTTGTCATTTGTATACAGAGCAGTTCAGTTTGGGTTGGTTTTTTTACCATGATACTTACCGTAAGTCTCTCAATGGGTCTCCATTTGAGCCCCAACAAGACATGTTCAGGAGATTGCTCATGCTCAGGAGTTTACTACAGTTTGTTTCAGCACCGTGGAGGAACTTAATGCATTCTTTCATGGTCTTCAACTTTCAACATGGAAACAAAAAGCAAATTTGGTCCTTCATCACTCCTTTGTGGTCCCTTCGCCTGCTTGCTGGCTCAAAAGGTTCTGCTTCCTTCTCTCTGCCAGTTTCCTGGGATCAAGCAAGAGATGATACATGAGGAGGGCATTCAGACTTGAATCAAATATTACCTCAAGACCAGAAGAGTGACTCTTTGCATCCGGTATGTGGACTTCAAGGAGGTTGCCTCTTCTATGAGCAGATGAGTATAATGTGCTCTTTTTAATTGAAGCAACATCAACTTTGGCTTTCATCATAGCACTATCTCAAAATTCTTTGAAAAGATGCTTAGACATTAGGGAAGGATCTGTACCCTATCCCCCCTCCCCAATTAGTCATCAAGATTTCTTCCACTTTCAGTGAAGAATTAGATTGATCCATTTGTAGGGTGTTTGTAGAGGTGAGTGGATGCAAGAAGTTGAAGTTCAATAACTGAATTTCATGCTTACTATGGAAGAGGTCTAGTGAATGCTGTATTTTAGGTGTTTCAATGACCTTGGCTGGTCTGTGTGCATGGTTCTTGCTTTACTTTTTTTTCACGTTTTTCTTTCTGAAAATGTCAGCAATTTAAGAGAAGTTTAGTATAGGACAGCAAAGCTCTGATCAGCTCTTGAACAGCTGATCAGCTTTTGATCAGCTCTGATCAAAAAAGGCTAATAATAGAGCAAAGCTGTGGCATAACTGCTAGTTCCAGAAATGTCTCATTGATTCCTTTACTCATGTTTGGCACTTATTTGAGAAATGTATATCCAGTCAACTTTAAGTCACCTGTTGTAGTTTATCTGGATAGATTTGCAGAGACAGAAGGATTTTGAAACTGGCTACAGTCAGGTTCATTAGTCTGCACTCTGATGTTTAGATAGATTATCTTCTAAGCCTAGCTCATATTCAGGAGCAGTTTCTCTGCTTTTGTGCAGTTGATGCTCAGGATAATTGCATGAAAGGTTCTGCATGGAATCAGCCTGCTTCAGCTTGGCAGATGCTGAGATAGAGTTAATAAGTACAGTTACACCCTTCCTAATTCCTCCAGAGCTATTCTGCAATCCACATGCTGTGATTCACCACTCTTTGTGTTCACCACAGGGACTTTACTCCAACACTGTGCATAATAAGTCCCCAAATGTAAACCATTGGAAAACTCTTTGCTTGCGGCTTTGCAGGCATGAAAGAATCCAACTCAGTTGGATCCTGAGTTTAGCCACTTTCCATATTTGTTTCGTAGCCCTTATCTGTTTTTCTCCTTCTCTCTTCCCATGGGAAAGCTCCTAATTGCGGATAAGAGCTATTTTGCTCTGAACTTTGGTAATTTAGTGAAAGTTTTTAGGTTGAATCCTGATGATGTTTTCTTGTTATTTTGCCATGTGGATGTTATTTGTTTGTAGAGGAGAAAAAAAAACGTTCTGATTAGGGAAGAAACTAATTCTTGTGTCCATGTTCTTAGTAATTTGGAGCCCAAAGAAGAATCTTAAAATCATTCAGAGATGAGGAAACAAGGAATCAAGTAACTCAATAATTATCTTGCAAGTATTCACCTAATGTTTGTTGGTTAGATAGTGTGATAGCCCAGTTGTTGAGATCGTTTGACACCAGTTTCCAGTGTTCCCACATCTGCACTGGTTTCAACACAGTGTCCAGGAATTTTATTGAAACAAATAATTCAGTGCAGTGTAGTTTTTGTTTCAGCTTTACAGATGTATGATACTTGCCTGTGATCCCAGTGAGAAAATGAGATCAACTAATATCAACCAAGTGATACTTCAGAGCAAGTTGTATGACTATAAAGAAAACATCATAAGTTCAGTCTCTTACAGGAGCCACATGTATTTTTGCAAGGTGATGGCATGATAAAATAGATTTCTGTGTCTTGCACCTGTCCAGATTAATTTTTTATGCAGTGTTGGGAACAGGAGAGTTTGTTAGCTGCTCTTATGTTTTCAAAGCTATAGAGTAAGTTTTGGTGAAAGCACTGGGGAGAGAAAGCCTCAAACAAAGGGGCTCTTGGCCCTGAAATTCTCATTTCAAAAACCTCTTTTTTCTTCAACCCTTATTAACTGGTCTAATGAAAGTAACTTTGTCCTTTCTCCTCCTGCTAACATTGGTACATTCTTTACTAATTTGTTGGTTTGGGTGTGTAGATGGACTGGGTAAGGCTGATTCATCCTGTTATTTTGGAAGAAAATAAAAAAACGTAGTTTGAAAGAGTACTCTTTGACTAAAATTCATTGGTGGGCACGGACTCATCTAACAAGCTGCTTGAAGGCTCCCATAGAGGGGACATATGAAGTAACAAAGCTTTATAATACTGATAAGAAGATTAAACACCACTAAAGGAAGAAAAGGCAATACTGGGACAGTGAGTAGATCTTAAATGTGTTATTTGTTTCCAACCTCTAAAACATGATAGAATCTGCCATTGTAATGTGCAGAATGTAGCTAATATGCTGACCACGGATTATGAGGGAAGCAGTGGCTAACATTAAAGTATTCTTATAAACAACGTAAGATTTTCAGATGTCATTAGAATGCCAAGGTAATGCCTTCAACTTTTTATATATATATATATATATGTATATATGTATGTATGTATATATATATGTATAAGTAATGTAGGTGAATTAGTTTTAATGACAGCATCAGACATAACTGCATGAGCAGTCTTACTGGTAGGGCAGTCAGGGAGCTGGAAAATTCTTATTTGGCAGAGGGTGACATGGGTGCTGCAGTCCCAGAGTGCTGTTTTGGCACAGCAGGTCTAAATGAACTTTATTTCATGTTCCTCATAAATCCTACTCTCCAGCCAATTCCTTGCTATCTGTTGATTTATCTTCCTGTTTTCTCACTTCCTTGATTACTTGTGTGCAGTGACTTCATTGCCCTTGTCAAAAATCATCACAAAGGAATGAGGAGCTTAATTTGATTTATTTTTTATTCATGCAAAAGAGTAATGATTCTTTTTTCTTTTTTTTTCTTTTTTGTTGTTGTTGTTAACAAGATAAGCATTTGATCATATCTTGAAAGTAGCCGCAGGTTGTCTAATTGGTGATGTATTTCTCCTTCTGCATTAATTGTGCTAATTTCTTACCACTTCAGGCTCTCTGTTCAATCAGTAAAAGAAGGTGAGGGTCTTTTTAGAAGCAACTTTAGAATGAAGCTTTAATGTTTCAGACTAAATCATACTGCATGCAGAATGCTTTACTTCCAATTGTGAAATGCTGATATTTTAAATAATTCAAAACTTTTAAAACATACCAGAACATGTTTCCTGTAATAAACATTGTTTAGCAATATAATGTGTAAAATAATGGAAATATTTTTTACCAACATTTGCAACCTTCTTGAACTTGTTTTACTTGGATATCCTATATATATTTAATATCTTTTTAGGAATTTTAATTTTAATAATTTTGTAATGGTAATTGGTATCCCTTTTAGGCAACTCCATTCTTAAGGTTTTATTACAGAAAGCTTTATAGATGATGTATGGTAGCACATCTAGACTTGGTACCAGAAAGGCTGAATATCTAGATATTGAAGCTTTGTTTCAGTGTATGGAAAATCTTTGGACTATACTGATGGGGCTGCATGATATACAGCACTCACTAGATACTAGCACTGGAAATAATTTGGGGTGAATGGGTAGCTCAGACTGCTGTATAATGTCCAGCATGTGATGTTGTATTTTTGTGATCTTAAATTTGCTAAATGGTGAGTATTTAATCTTCTGAATATGAATATGGATGTTTTCTTCTAAACTAGTCCTTGCTTAGGCAGTGGTTTCTGGAGCACTGGAAAGTATGCATCTGTGATTTCCTTTCCTTTTATAAAACTTGTATTATTAGTCTGTAATGCAGGAAGTGTATTTCTTGGTACAAAACCAGCGTATTTTTATAATTGTAGTTTGATTTTATTTGTAATGATGCCTTCACGTATCTGCAGCCTTGAAATACAATAAGACTGCCTAAGAAATCCATGCAAAATACACATCTTCCTGTAGGGATGCAGAAATCTGGCATAAAGGGTTTTGTGGTTTTTTTGTGGGTTTGGTTTTTTGGTGTGTTTTTGTATTTGTTAGTGCTGCACTAATTGTAGCAGATACACAAACTCCACAGAATTACTGTTCATTGACACTGCTGTTAGCATCCCAATGTAGAACTGAAGCTCTCTGTAACTAGGTCTTTCCTCTAAAGCAGAAATTGCCATTTCTGTCCTCCAGTGCTAAGTTTTTCAACATAGGTAGGGAATTGTCTTCAAACAAAAGTGTAGCCACATCTCCTGAGCATGTTGCGTGCCTAAAGGCCTTGTTCTCTCAAGTACTTTTAAGATTGCTTTAACTGACATCACTACCAGAAGTGATAGTCCCATCTAGTTCCTTTTGTACAAATATCTCTTGCGTTAGTTAAGGGGTTTGTGTGATTGCAGTGGACCCACTGAGGAAGATGTACCTTTTAAATATTTTCCCTTGAGCTAATTTTAACCAAGATCAGGACCCCTCTTTGCTTCATGAGGAGAGCAGCTCCAGTGTGGACCAGTTTCAGCCCCTACAGAGCAGCATCCTCAGCAGGATATGCTTTCCTTGCCCGTACCTTCTTCCTTTTTCCAAGGAATATTTCCATCAGAAGTATAAAAACTCTTCACCTATTAAGGTGTTTTTTTTTCTTCAAAGTGCATTTTGTAATATTGTCACGTGACTGATCTGCAAGATTGGCTTGGAAAGGTTGTCTTCCTAAAGAAGCCTGAGTGAATGGGATCAAAGCCAGTCACTTAACAGTGAAATTTAGAAACCCTTAAGATTATTCATTTCTCCCTTCCCATTTCTTTTGCTTTTCATTTGGCATAACAGATATGAATAATTAATCTGTGTATCTGAGCAGCAGGTAAATGCTCTTCTGTTTATTTCCTGTGAAAAGTGAGCATGGTGCCAAAGACAGGAGGAACTGAAAGAAGTTTATCAGGGCACAAAGCATGTTCTATACTGAAGAGCACTCTGATCATAGTAGAGCAACCACCTCCAGCAGCACCATCTCTCCATAGCTAGGTACAGGCATATTGCATTTCTCTACATTTTAGCTATTGCACTTTGTCTAGGCCCCAGGCCTCTGTGATACAGACCTTGAAGTTGGCTGTGTTAAAAATCTGCAACTTCTCTTTCAGATCTGAAACTTACTTTCAGGTGATAATGTGTCCTTTGTTTTGTAATGTGGGGTTTGATGGCTTGGCTTCGTGAGCAAAGATTTGGGAAGGGCTTTAACCATACTTACTACAAGCATGATGACCAAGGGCATGTGGGATATGCAAATCTGGTTGGGAAAGGGTGTTTAGGCAGTCAAGGGAGTGTCCAGTCAGGACTGTCGACTCCTGAGCAATCTCAAGCTAGCCATGCACTAGTCCGCCCTCATGCAAGGTTGGATCTGCAGCTTCCCATGCACCTTGTCACCTGCCGTTCCAGCCCTCGCCTGTCCATACAGACAGGTGACAGTGAGCCCTGCCAGCCTGTGCAGTGGGTTTGTTATGTGAGAGCAGCATGCACAAAACTGGTCCCACCCTTTACACCTGAGGTTTAACTGCCATGGCCTAGATAGCTAGGACGGTGACAGCGAAGTCCACAGGTTGTGGGTTTTGTAAGAGTATCCTTCTCTTCGATGGAAGACCACACAAGGCTAGACGAGCTCCATCAGCCCGGGTTTGAAGGCAGGAGTTTTTCTTCTCCCTATGAGGAAGGCCTGTCTTCACTAACCAAGATTTAGGAAGGGCTTTCACCCACACATTCTGAACAAGGCTGTCATCTCCTGGGTCAATCTCGAGCAACCGATGACACAACAGCACAACATCAAGTGTCTAGGTGGGATTCTGACTTAGAAGTGTTCAGTCATACGCCCGCAGTTGCTAGCCTCACACCAGTGGCTCCTCAGCTAAGTGCAAGCACCAGGGGTCTGAACCTGTGGTTCCTCTCATACTGAGCAGGATTACTATTGCAACAACACAGCATCAGGCGGGTAAAACTAACCTGTCTCATGACGGTCTAATCCCAGCTCACGTTCCCTATTAGTGGGTGAACAATCCAATGCTTGGTGAATTCTGCTTTCACAATGATAGGAAGAGCCGACATTGAAGGATCAAAAAGCGACGTCGCTATGAACGCTTGGCTGCTACAAGCCAGTTATCCGTGTGGTAACCTTNTGAATTCTGCTTCACAATGATAGGAAGAGCCGACATTGAAGGATCAAAAAGCGACGTCGCTATGAACGCTTGGCTGCTACAAGCCAGTTATCCGTGTGGTAACCTTCCTGACACCTCCTGCTTAAAACCCAAAAAACCAGAAGGATTGTGAAAAAAACGATCACAATGATTGTTGTCTCACTTACCTGGTGAGGTGGGGGGGCAAGCCCCAAGGGGGGCTCTCGCTTCTGGCACCAAGCTCCAGGGACAGCGGCAGGTGGGCAGTTTGACTGGGGTGGTACAGCTGTCAAAGCGTAACACAGTGATCCTAAGGCGAGCTTAGGGAGGACAGAAACCTCCTGCAGAGCAGAAGGACAAAAGCTCACTTGATCTTGATTTTCAGTACGAATACAGACTGTGAAAGCGGGGCCTCACTATCCTTGTAATGTGGTATGCACAATTTAAAATGCCATGCTCCTTTCCTGGAGGTGGAGGTCAAGCTTCTGTTTTATCTGCTACAACAATACAATCTGTTAAGTTTCACATTTTGTTTATACTTGCTTTGCACTGAAAGGACAAACTGAAATCTTGTGGTTAAGACAGACTGTGCTTTATTTTGTGGTTGCACAGCACTATGTGTACATTTAATGTGGCCGAGCACAGAAGCCATTAGGTATTGTAAGCTGCTGAGAATGAAAATAAAGTCATCAGAAAAACATCCTTTCTGCCCTTATGCTGCATCTAATATTGCTCCTATTTTTCCGCTTTGGTGTGTGGCACTGCTGCATCCTCCTGATGATGGATGAGCTGAACTCTGCTCTCAGATCAATGATCATGGTACAGAATAAGAACTTCTTTGTTGGACTCATATTTTCAGTATTGGATGTAGGTGTTTGTTGGATGATTCCAGACGAAGAGAATTATTGCTGTAAGGAGTGCTATATAATTACTATGCCAAAGACAAATGTTGGGGCTTTTTTATCCCCTTGTGTACTCAAAATCCCTTTAAAGTCAATGTGTGTCTAAAATGTGGTAAATCAACAGGAATCGGTATATGCAGACTTAAATGTTTGGGTTTCTATCAGTAAGTATTGTGCCTGTGCTTATATCTTTTATTATTTGTATATGGAATTATAACTACTATGCTCTGTTTCTGTAGACTGAAAATAGCTTTGGTTTAGCACTGCTGGATGGTGACAAAAATATTCTAGTCTTTATGACTCTGATATTCAATATACAGTTCATACCATTACTGCTTGTCTCCTGCCTTTTTGGTCAGTGAGAGTAGAAAACAGTTCCTTATAATTTTTGTACTGATTTCAGAAGAATGTTGTTCATTTGTGTCATTATACACTGGATGGATCATTAATTGTTTAACCGTAAGAGTTTTATTGTGCATAATATGCTGTTATATTCACATGTTGCCTTGTCTCTTGCAGATCTGGAAATGGCAATTGCATATTGGAATTTAGTATTGTCAGGAAGATTTAAATTTCTAGAGCTTTGGAATAAATTTTTGTTGGTAAGTATGTACTGTATTCCTTCCTGACTATCTTAGTCCGCAGCAGTCTGATTTGCAGCCTGTGTGTTCAACAATAAAGGATCTCTCAATAGTTCCTTCAAACCTTTTTCTTTTTGAAAACCAATAAATATTCTTAAGTCAAGCCAAATTAAATCTTTTCTATCTTATTTTCTAATTGAGAAGAATGAAAAAGATGTAGCAGAACAATAGAGCATTCTGCTTGCTTGATCCTGTATCCTCCTACTGATGAAAGCTTCTGCATGGAAGGAGGCCATGACTGTAGATTGAATTTATGTTGTCTTTATTCTCAAGACAGCTGTGATTATTGTCAACCATGTATTTTACCATGCTCTGCCTTTTGTGGTACTAATGCATAAAATCAAGTCTTTTTTTAAATGTCAATTCTGTTATGACTGGCTTAACCTGAGACTTTTCTTTTTAAAGGAAAGTTCTTGCCAAAGTAATTACTTCAACTCATTTTTTAGATGATACTTATGAACGGATCTTGACATATTTCTATTACCAGCGCAGTCCTGTGAGCAGTGGAGTGTAAAGATGCATAAATTAAAAATTTCAAAATATTCCTGTTAAAGACCTGATTCAGCATCCATGTTTATGCATTCACATTTCTGTGTTCTTGCAAAAAACCCCAAACACTCTCTGTAATGTTACATATTTGTAATTTATCTTGTTTGTTATTATCTTCTTTTCTGTACTTTAGGAGAATTAAGAAATCTTTCTGCTTTTGTCCCATAACCACCAATGCCTAACAGGGGAATCGTGCAATGTTTTCTGAAGTGTTTTCAAAATTTTTGACCAGTTATTATTTTTTGTGTTCACTGAATAAAGTACCAATTTCATCAGAGAACTTGTGAAAACATTTCATGTTTTAATTTCCTTAATATATACATAAACACATCTTCAGATATAACTTAAGAAAAGTCTTAATGGTTTTTTCCCACTGGGCTGTGTTTGTTACAGCGGACAGTTCTGCAGATCTCTGCTTCTATCTAGATGATCTGGTATGAAGTGTCTTATTTTGCTACAGATATTTAACCTAAATATTTACCTTAAAAGAAATTACATCAGCCTTGTTTTCATCAGCTTCCAGGTTTTTCAAATGAAAGTTGTTCTTTTCAATACTTTAAAATATTACTGCTTAAAAAACAACCAACCAAAAAAACGCACCCCACAATACAAAACCACAAACACAAAAAACCCCGCTGCTTCACCAAACAAGTCTTTTCATGTAGTTGCAATTTTTTACTGCAAAGCAGAACTAGATGTTGAAATTTAATTCCCTGTTAATCACCCACTATCTACAAGTAATGCAGAAGTATCAACAGATGAAGGGAGATGTAGATGGTCTGACTTGATGATGTTGTTCACAACTGCTTAGTAGTTGCATTTCCCCACACACTCTGTTCTTGGGAGGGCTAACTTTAAAAGTTAAGAGGATTCTGACTAGGACTGAAGTGTTTTGAAGTACTGCTCAAACCAGCCAGGTGGCAACTGGTAGTTGTGAATGGGGTGATGCAGAAAGTGTATGTCTTAAATCAGACAAGGTGGTAGTGGAAAATAGGGCAGACTAGGGAGAAAGGAGGCTGGGTGGAAATGGAGCAAGCGCAGGGAGCGCATTATGGTGAAGAACAGTATAACTGAAGAGAGGCTGAGATATACGATTGATCTGGAAGGCAGTCTTGGGAGTGGGAAGAGCATAGGTGAAACTGTAACCAAAAAGTTGAAGGAGAGGCTGGGTAACCATATGCGAAAAGGGGTAAGGAAAAAATGGCTGAAGTTTAAATGGTGGAATGCTAACCCATGGCTCCCCAGTTAGATGTCATTAGAAGTATAAGTAGAATTGCTTTATTCTTTTCCACAGAAAGTTAAAAACATGCAGAAGAAATAAAACACCTATTAAAGAATTCTTAGACTTTTTTTCTTTCTTTAGTTGCATTTTTATTTTGTAGCTTCCTTTGGAAGCTGTGAACTTTATAACAAAAACAAATGAGCAAGAAGACAGAATATTTGTGAAACATTTCTCTGTGTGTCAATATAAAACACTAGTGTGGCATTTGAAAATAGCTTGGGTTGAACAATGTCATTTTTTCTCTTTTATAGGAACATCATAAAAGATCAATTCCAAAAGATACTTGGAATCTCTTGTTAGACTTTGGAAATATGATTGCAGATGATATGTCCAACTATGATGAGGAAGGTAAGCAGCACTTGAATATCTTCAAAAGTTGGTGCAGCAGAATTAAAATTTTGTTTTACATTAACAGGAGGTGCTGCTATCCTCTGTCTTAATTTGTTTGCCCTTAGAAGTTTAGCTGCAATTACAGTGTCATACTTGTTGCCAAAACAGCAATGATAAGAAGATTGACTAGCTTGCTGTGATATGTAAATAGAAGACACTGTCACTCCATGCTATTTAAACCTGCCATGCTATAGGAATTTCAGTAAAACCTTTTTTTTGTACAAAAGTGCTGCTAACTGCATGGAAATACAGATTTTTTCTGCTTGCAAGGATGTCTGCATGAGCATTGTTTTTTTTACCAACCTAAAAACAATTTACACTCTTGTTGCTAATCCTGCAAATCCTGGTTTGGGATGGCTGTGCGCAGAAATGTTTCCTAAGTTGTAAATGGCTTGGATAGGGATGCCGTGGTTTTGCCATCAGCTGACGTTTATAAACTTTATAGCGTGGATTTTTATGCTGTAAATACAAATTTTAGTTTTTAGTTTGTACTAAGAAATATTACTGCAAGAAGGGATTCAAATGTTTAATTCATAGGTACTTTTTTCATAGGTTTATCATGTCACACTTGTTAAAGCTGGACTAGGCCAGAAATGTCAAAGTGAATTTCCAATACTCTATGTTTAGAGACTGCACCAATTTATTGCTGGTAATGATGCATTAATTTCTGAATTGCTTAACTTATTTTCAGGAGCGTGGCCTGTTCTTATAGATGATTTTGTGGAATATGCACGACCAGTAGTCACAGGAGGAAAACGTAAAACTTCCTAACACCAGGCTTGTCAATGTGGACTAAACGTGCGTTCTGAACTGCATTAGGTAATGAAGATTTGTTAGCTGATAACTGCACATTGTTGCTGGTTTCAGTGCTTGTGATGAGATTCTACAGACAAACCAGAAATTCTTCCTTTCTGCCTAAAGAAAATGATGGCTGACTCGTGGACACTTGAACAATCTCAGAAGATAGTCCAGGCTGTTTGTGGGCTACTGGCTTCAATTATTGTACTGGTTGTATCATATAGGATGTAGATTTTGCATGATTTTATACTTTGGAGAAGTTTAACTAGAGGCAATTTTATTAAAGTTTTGACAGCACAGCATGCCATTCAGTTCATGATACAGAGTGAACACCAGCAGTTCCATAAATAAGATTGTATTATATTGTACTTATATTAAAAGCACTATTTGTGGTATATAAATTAAATCCCTAAATAAAACTCATGCAGTATGTTGTATTTTTATAAAATTTAGCTCCATGGATCTGTCCTAATGTAGAATTGTAACAGAACAAAAAAAAAAAAAGAAATTATGCTTTTTTTACCTGTTCCCAAACTTTAAAATTTATATTTTGAAGTCCTAGATGTAGAGATGGATTACATCCTGCCTTTTGTTTTCTCCAGGTGAGATTAACTTCCTCATTATTCTTGAAGCGCTTGGACATGTAACAGTAGTGTTGCTGAGGAAGGCCTGCTGCTCTTATCCTATGTTGCAACTCTTTAATGCTCATTTTAAAGTAGACATTAAACAACCAAAGATGCTTTTATAATTCATGTACGATTATTGTAAATCAGTTATGCTTCATTATGTGTTTTATTTATTTTAAATAAGGAACTGTTGGAGTGTGACTTTCAGTATTATTTGTAGTATGACCCATATCATAAATTCTAGCTGAGTGTGGCATCATTATAAATGCAGTTCCTGGCACTTCTTGTAGATAATATATGAGAATAAGCCCAAAACCTTAAATGGTTGGATTTTGGAGTGATAGGTAAGAGCAAGGAGACTTTATATGGATGATGGTAAGCATTCATGCCTCTGGATGTATTGTGCATTCAATTTTATTTAAGGAAAAGAAAAAAAGAGTGAAGTAATGCAATACCATTGATTTCAAGGTGAATGGAGTTGAACCAGTTTTTACCAAATCTGAATTTGTTTGGTCATTTGTTTCCCCCCTTTCAGCAGCCATTGGTTATGAAGTGTACAGTGTCTTCCAATGCCTGACCGCAGAAAAGTTTTATCAGTATTAAACATGTCTTCACACAGGGCTCTTTCAAATGCTACCTCATCAAAATTAGTTTGTCATAGCCACTGTAAAAGTTTGTTAAAACAGAGTTGCTAAAGAGTATGTACAGCTATGATCAGTATATTTTCTGTAATCAGAGCTGAATAGATGCAAGATTTTTGGAGAAGATGATGCGTTAAGTTTGTAATTTATATCTGTTTGGATCACATCAGATCATTTAAGTATTGCATGACAGCATACTATTATATTTTGTAGCTGTGAGAGTATAAAAGCTTAAAATACTCTCTTAAACTCTAATATTTAGAGTTTCATATAAGCAGTCAGCTTTCACTTGTGTCAGTGCAACCTACAAGAATGTACATGCAGCATACAAAAAGATGACCTTCATTCTTCTGCTTGAGAGAATTTAGGGAAGTTGTGTATGATGTTTAAAAAGCAGGATTAGGACAAATGTGAACATACGAGCAAATTTTCTGTAATAAGAACATAGCAGGCAAGTTACAAATGCCCCATGAGTGATTTATTAGTGGTAGTCTTTCTATCCTAAGCAGTATTTGTAAATGTTAGATCTTGCATGGCAGCCACTAGATGTCAGAGTCTCAGTCTTCAGATGCCTCTCTCTTCTGTGTAGCATTAGGTAATAAATAATATTAAGCCAAATTATTACTTTTTGACTGCATCTTTCTAAACGGACATTTGTGTACATAAATACAGGTATTTTGCACAAGTCAACAGATTTAAAAACAGTATTGTGCTCTTTTTAAGACATTTGACTTACCTCCTCTTTCTTCCCAAAACAAGCTATTTCTATAGATGTCCAGTAGGCATTGGGCAATGTGTAACATCTCATAACATCAAATGCATTTATCTAGCCAAAAGCAGTAGGATGCTTGTTACTCACACAATTGCCACTTAAAATATATAGCTATAATATAACTGACCAGAAGTAGTTCAATCTATTGGCATGTGATGTAACTGAATAGTTTCATAGTGCTAGAGCTTGTGAAGCACTTGTTCATGCTGAGAACTCCTTCGAATCAACATAATGAACCTTCTACCTTTTAAAGTAAATAGAGCATAAAAAAAATTGCATGTGGGTTAAAGCTTTTTGCCTTGTAATCTGAGGAAGAAGGAAGGAGCTTAGCACAGTATTCAGTTTCTATATATACACATACTTATTCACTTGCTCTTAAGGCTTATTCCTGTGAGGATTCTTTGTGAAAAATACCTTCCAATAAAGGAAGACTGGGCAGAATATCTCAAAATAGGAGTTGCTCCTTAGCCAGCTTCCTAGATCTAGTATGTTTTTCCTAGTCTTCTACCCATTTGAAATCATGTATACATTTTACATTCCCATAAATAATAACATGGAGTAACACCTTCACACTTGAACTGTCATAAAGATAGATGCAAATAGACTGCTTTAAAATCATGAGTTCCTTCTGTATTTTAACAGTTTGCTGCTATGCGCAGTTCCACATTACAGGGCACTTTGCCCTTCTTTTTAGGTAAGCTGGTACAGCAGTAACACCTAGGCTGGTCAATTTGTAATCATATATGGCACAAGTTCAAGTTGTTTGGTGCATACAGGATCAATTCCTAGATACGCTGTATGTATTTTTAAACTTGGTGCCAAGTTGTTTGGTTTTACATCCTGGAGCGTTTGGAACAGAGCCATAGGATTTGTACTTGCCAATTCTAAATTTAAATGTAATTTATCATGTATGTCATGCCAAGGAAAGCAAACCTGCAGGCATCTGCTCATTCAATGCACCTGAGAGATTTTGCTGCTGAGTAAGCTGTACGTGTGTAAATTTTGTGGCAATGGAAAAAGGAATAAATAGACTGTCAAAGGATTGAAGTCAGTCATGTGAGGTGTCTATGGTTTTTGTTAGCTTTGGAAGCCTTTCAAAGGCTGGTGGGATTGGGAGGGGGAGTGTTGTTTGTTCTCTGGTTATTTAAATTCTTGCATTGTTATTCCATTAGTCAGTAGAGGGCAGGCATGGTGACTCATTAGTTTTTGATCAGTTATAACTGATGCCTGGTTTGCTCATTTGTGCCACCTTTAAACTTTGAAGAAGTTCGCTGTGTTCCGCTGCAGCGCTGCATCCACTCCATGTACCTGCTAATGAACACACTCTTCAGTTTGCATCATTAGTTTGTACTGGCAACAAGAGGTGCAATTGAGGGCAAGTCTTGCTCAGTCCTAGGCTCTGAGCTGGGCAGGAGAAGCAGCACACTTGGTAATCTGTGCAAAGACCTTCAGAGGTATGTATTAAACTGTCCTTAACTCTCTTCCAAAAGTGTAAATCCAAATAAATAAGTTATCCTCTGTACTGTCCCATTGGCATCCCTCTCCAGTGGCTTCATCAACCACTGGCTTCTTTGGTATCATGAGTCTCTTCCTTCCCTCATAGGAAAGGAACTGCTGATTCTGATACTTGAACCATGGCAAGCTCTTTTCAAGTGTCAGCACCCCTCAGTAGGTTCCTTCAGTTGATGTCAACCATCATCTGGCACACCAAAGGGTATATATAGCCCTTCTGAAAGGTGTAAAGTGTAAGGTTTTTACAACCATGAAAACCTTTTAAAAAATACATATATTCAGCAGAAGGAGGTTTGTGACCTTTGCAGTGTATATGGTATGCTGGGTGGAATTAGGTGAGGATGACACATCTCTAAAATAGGCTTTTTTGTTACAAATTGTTGACAAAAGGGGTCCTGCAACTGCAGCTACTTCTGCAACCACATGCAGAAAATTCCCTATTTCAGAGAAGTGGGTACAGTGTTCATCTCTTAAGGGCATTCAAGTTTTGACTGAATATAATTACTGGGAAACTTCCTCTTGTTGTTTATACTTGGCAAATTCTCATGTGTTTTTTCTTGTGCCTCTTACAAGTAGTGAAATACTTTTATACCCTATAGGGTTTCCTGTGACAACATAGACTTTCTGTCAAGAGAGTAAAGAGCAAAGTCTGTGCTGTTGTGTTTTATTTTCTTTTTCATGAGGCAGTGGTGTAAAACTGTATGAAAATGATTCATCCCCACTATTAAAGAATTAAGTAAAACCTGTCTGTTTTTCCCCTGGATCTCAATGAATGTATTCTAGAATTAGTATTCTTTCCTAAAGGAATGATCCTGTTACTAAAGTGAAACCCTTCACTACAGTAGTTACAAAGATGCAGGTCTGAGACAAATCTGACGCCCATCTGGTGTCAACCCTGCTTTTCCAGGATGGGTCTCTGAGTCTTTTGGATGGGTGAACTTGGAACCAAGAGCATTCCTCTGCTGAGTGTTTTGGAATAGCAGAAGCATCACTCAGTCATGGATTAAATACTTGGGGTGTAGTAGTTTTTAAAATGCTGAAGGGCTTGAGTTGACAGAGCAGAATCGGCCCATGTTCCATTTGCCGGTTCATTTATTCATGAAAACAGCAGCTCCCCTATGGCCCATGAGCCCTCCCCTGGGTGGTGGAGATCATTGATTCGCACCCGCTGAGGTGGAGGAGGCAGAGGTGGAGCCACGCTGACTGAGGGTCCGCTTTTGTCTTCTCAAAGAGGGTGAAAAAACAGCATCTTACCAAGACAAGCCTTCTCTATCCTAGCTTTGAGAAAGCTGAAGGAGGACTTTTTATAAGGGGGAATGGCCTTAAACGGGAAGAGGAGGGATTTAGGTTAGGTATTAGGAAGATGTTCTTTACTGTGAGGGTGGTGAGGCACTGCCTCAGGTTGCCCAGAGCACCTGTGGCTCCCTGTCCCTGGTGGCGTTCAAGGCCAGGTTGGACAGGGCTTTGAGCAACCTGGTTTAGTGGAAGGTGTCCCTGCCCATGGTTTGGAACTGGGTAATCTTTAAGGTCCCTTCCACCCCCAACTGTTCTATGACATGATTCTGTGATTCACATTCCTTTTTTTTTTCTGGATTCTATCTGGTCATATCTGCACTGATGAGAGGACATCAAAACTGCATTTTTATCTGATTTAACATTTACCAAACACTTTTGCCAGCTCAACTTATTTGTTTTTCCTATTATGACTATCTATGGTAAGTGAATACTTAGTGATCTTAATAAAGTTACTGTATTTTGACTGTGTTAAAGACGTGCAAGTACGTTATTTTACAGATAATTGTCTCCTCTGGGGGGGAGTAGGGGTAGATACAGTGTGCCTAACCTACCTCTGCCCAGAAAGCTCATAGTGACCTGAACTACCACGTGAAAAACAGATCATGTGCAATTCACAAATGAAATAGAAATTAATTCTTTGTTGCATGTTCTGTTTTGCAGAGTTGAAAAGCAGAACTTCTCTGAAATTTTCTCTGGGTTTTCACTATGGCCATATTTCTAAAGCCAAACATTTTACTCCTAATTTGGGCTGTGTTACAAGCAGCCAAGTGTGTGTGCGGCAGGGTAAAGTCCACTGGAGGCAAAAGGGCAGTGCAACTGCCAGCCACATTCAGAAGGAAGAGATAAATGGAAAACTAAGAATAGCTTTGCCCATTTTCAGGAAGGAGCCTTCCATCTGATGAGGCCCTTACTACCTCTCCACAGTGCCTCAGCAGGTGTTTTCTCCTGTCCTTGCTTTGCAGGTTCAAATTCCCACAGGCTTCCAAATTGTAATGCTCTGTGGAAATAGAGAAGGGGTGGGTGCTGCAGAAGGGTGCATGGGCCTGTAGAGGAGACATCAACATCGGTGCTTCTGCCTGGTGTGGTTTTAGTGAGCTGCCTTAGCCGTAGTTGCCCATTTTGAGTGTTTACTTTCAGACACTCAGAACCAAAGGTACCTGACAGCACAGAGTTAACACTGAGATTACCTCTGTGTTGCTTCACTGCCGTGGCGTGGGAGGTGTGCCTGCAGCCACACAGGGCAGAGGGGCTGATACTCTCACTGCTCGTGCCAAGCTATCTCACTGTCTCTAGAGGAGGCTGGCCACAGCTCCACCATAGAACACTTGGCTCTGCATTTCCTCTGGTTCCTACATAATGCCCCCGGTATCCTAAGGCATAACTGCCTCTTGGGTTTTTGGTTTTTTTTGCCTTTTCCATGCAGAATTGTTCCTTCCTAGCAGTGAAGAGACTCAGAGACCTCTTTGCAATACTCAGCACTTCCACTATCCAGGCAGTGGTCTTTAAAATGAGAGTGTACTAACAGAGGCTACTTTCACCACTTTGGCACCTTGCTTCTTATAGTATAGAATAGGAACAGTGAGACTTATCTGTGTTCTGAAACTGCACTGAGGTTTCTTGTGAAGTACAGTGATACTTGTACATGTCAATAACTGAGCCCGTGATGGACTGCTTAGTGCTCTGGGTGGTAGGAGGATGATGCATCCTTTACACTGCTGGCTTTTTTCATCCAAATGGCAATCAGTACTGCTGTCTGGAAGACATCCAAGAAAAACAAAGACCTTTCCCAAGTTATTCTTTATCAAAATTACAGTCAAGCCAATCAAAGCTTTCTGTTTATCTACCTAAGTTTACATTTACATTTGTATTTCTGTCTCTTATCTTTAAAGTAGTAGTAATTTGGGAGTCTTTAGGACACCATGGATGGTGACTCAGAAGCAAGATCTGAGTCAGTCTCAGCAGACTCCTTGAAGGAAGATATTGAGCCTACACAGAGATGTGTTTGTGGGCAAAACACATTTAAAAAGCTGCAAGACTGCAGATCCCCTTCTTGCAGTGCATGGCAGAAACACAGAAAAAAATGGCAATATCAGAATGAAACACGTAATGGCACAAGTATCCAGTTTGAAAGGATAGTATCAATAAAGCTTAGTTCTTACAAAGTGAGATTTCTTCATGCATGAACTTTCTTAGCCTCAGAGGGTGCCATTTAAATACATCTTTCAGATAGTTTCCTTCCAGATTTCAAATGTGTGCGGCACCTTAGGAAAAAGTCACTCTTTGCTAGGGAGTAAGAGGGGTAAGACAGAAGCTGATGTTTTGCTTGGTGTTTATCCACAAGTGAATTAGCAAAACATTCTTGTCCTAGGTGGAATAGAGCAAGAGAGCTGTTCACAGAGCATCGCCACAAGGCACAATTAGAAATGGGAGAGATTGTCTGCATTTGACTAGATTTCTTCCAGCCTGACCCCTCATTCGAGTGTTCACAGTTTGGGAACTCCAGTTTTCCACAGGTTTGCCTTCTGACTGGTCCCTGAAAGGGAGCCTGACTCCAGCATACCAGAAAAGGGAAGGGAAATATTAATTTACAAGTTATTAAATAAATGAACACCCCTGTAGAGGCATCTGTTTTTCTGGGTGTAGAGTTACTTATGCTGGGTAGGGCTAAGGATTTCCTGGCTTGCTTTACACTGGGGTGCAGAAACAATTTTGTGCTTCACTTTGCAGGTCCACTCTTGTGGTTGCATTGAACAAAGCCCCTGAAAAATCCCTGGGTTATGAAATATTTCCTCTCCGTCGGGTCCCAGACAAGAGATAGCATCTGCAGAGCCAGAAAAGGAAGTCCTTGCCTTATAGAGCGCACTCTCAGTGTGACACAATGGCTGATATAAAGTGTTGGGGGAGCTGAGCTGAAGGCAAAGGAACAAAGGAAGATTGAGATTCGGTGGCTGTCTCAGACAAAAGGAAAGCGGAAAGTGTCTCGGGATGGATAAATTTAAGGCTGCACTTGTGCTGGCAGGGGTTGGGGATGCTCTCGGTTACCGCAATTTCTCCCGAGAAAACAATGCCTTAGGTGCAAAAATCCAGCAGGAGCTGAAGGAAATTGGAGGGCTGGAGAACCTGGTGCTCTCTCCCGACAAGTGGCCAGTAAGTGACAACACGCTCATGCACATGGCTACAGCAGAGGCTGTCATCACAGGTAGGTACGATGGGACTAACAGATGCAGTCTGGAAAGGAGCAAAACTCTCTAGCTGCTGCTTTTATTAGTTATTCTAAGCCTGAGTGCTGGGGAAGTCATGAGAAAGTGTGTCAGAAATGCTGCTTATGTGAATGATAATGTGCATTAGCTTCTCTATGAACGTAATCCATGACTATCACCCAAGCTGGAGAGTTTCGATTTCTTGATTGTGGAGGAGTTCTCCTTATATTTTTCCTAAGTTTATACACTTGGTTGAAGCTCAAAGACTGAAATGTCACATGTCCAACATAACAAAAATAATTGATAAGTAGGTTATCTGTATGCTGGAATACATCAGGGAATAATATTTAGCTCTAGAAATTCTTCTGTAAAAGATAAGAGCTCTTCTAAGTGAATTTTAGCATATTTATATCCAGAGCTCCAGGCTGAAGTAGAGTCCTTTAATACCTCTTTCAGGCTGAAATCACTAGTGCTGTCTCCTTTTTGCTGACCCTTGGGCAAAGGGTTGCCCGGCAAGGCCAGAAAAAGAACAAGCTGCTTTATTAGGAGAGTTCTGTGTCTCTAGTAAAAAAAAGTATTCTAACATATTATGTTTATAATAAAGTCTATCTGAATAGTGGAAGTTATTACTGTATGTCTTCTAAAATCATGAGAGTTTGAGAGAGAACCGTTGGTTTTTCTTAAGGTAGTAATTGTATTTTGCAAGATACGACAATATTTGTATCGACAATTTAACCCATCCAACTAGAGCTTTCTGAGACTAAGATCATCATCAAAAGTACACCAGAAGACAGTGACACTTCAGCAGTATTTTGCCTCATCAGAATGAATCCATTTTTTGATCTCTGTAAAGATATTCCTTATTTTACCTCAACCACGTAACGCTGGGTAACAAACAGTAGCAAAAGCTCACAATGCAGCTAAATATGCTTCACGTCAATGAAATTTCCCTTGTGCTTCTGTTTCACCACTTTATCTGCCTGCTTCCAATCACCTCTAAATTTAGTACACAGAGATCAGTTGAAGAGTGTGTTGGACACTTCATACTTGGCCATTAGCTAGCCAATGATTTCAGGGGTAGCTAATACACTAAAGATAAGGGCAAGATGTCAGCCTATCAAGGAAAAAGATGACTAACATATTTCTGAATATAGGCTATGATTAAATACGTATCATATTTTTCTTCCTTACTGAACTTTCTAAAACCATAACTTCTGGCTAATTAAGCCAGTTAGACTGACAGTGAAACAATAAATCTCACTCCTTAAATATAGCAGGAGCACTGTGTCTCCGAAGAAAAAGCCTCTGTCCATCAGCTGTGTTTATTCTGCACTCCCATTTCTTTGGCCTCATCAAACAAGCTTTTTAGAAAGATGCTTTTATGGGCTGGTGAGAAAGCTATAAGCTGGAGTGGGGGATTCTAATAAGAAATCTTCATTTCATAGTAACATTGGTGGACGGGGAAAAGTGAGTCTTCCTCTAAGCTTCCCACAGGGTAAACAGAACCACTCCTGCCTGCAGCCCTGTCTTCTCCTGGCAAGGGGAACACAAAAAAGCCATGGGGCTTGCTCATGGCCCAGCCTGCATGCCAAATCACCCAGGTCAACAGAGGTGAAGCTAAAGAAGCTGAACATGGGTCTGTGAGGGGCCCTGCCTTCCTCATGCAGCAGGGAGCCCTCTCTGCTGTGGAGACTGAGATATATCGGATGTCTGGGCCACTACCAGCTACCAAGCATGATGCAGAGGCTTGTGTTAAGGATGAAAGTAGTTCTCACCTGGGGAAGTGATTTTGGTCAGCGCTTTGCTACTTGCATAGAGAACATCCCAGGAAGGCTGTGGCCAGAAGCAGTGGGGGCTGTGGGTGCTGCTGCAGACTGAGCTGGTGCTCCCCAAATCCACCATGTGCACAACTGAAAAATTTACCCTATACTGATGGATAAACGCAATGTCTGCTTCCAGCAGGAATCTGCCCCTAAGAGAGGAATGAGAACTGCATCATAAAACACAGGGGAACTATTCCTTCAGCAAGAAAAACCTGAATCATGGGTAACAAAAAATAAGGGTCCTTTTCTAAAGAAAGAACCTATTCCATTGGCTTGATGGCTGAGAGAGCAGCCTGGATCCAGGTGCAGGAACGGCAGTCGGCTCAGGCAGCCTGAAGGTGCTGGACCACAGGAACTCTGGCTCTGGCTCTGACTCTTCTGCAGAAGCTGCTGAGCCATAAATCCTGCTCCTGGCTCACATCCAGATAAACAGACACCTGATTCCTAAATGTGGAGAGAGTCGGCAGCTTGAAAGTATCTTGTTCCTTTAGGATTGTATGTGGGGTGGCCAGCACAACTGACATGTTATTTTCTTTGTGAAAGGAAACAAATCTTGCTTTTACCCTGTATCTTCTTTATTTGCCTGTCTGAATAACTATTACTTTAGTGTGGCTCTGGTTTGCAGGGCTCCAAATTTTCTCATAAGTTAAGCCTCTTCTGTGGATTTCAAGAGATCGCCATTTTTAACAAAATAAAGATACTTTTAGAAGAACTTCCCCTGCTGTGCCATTCAATCTGTGCATCAAACCAAGTGTTAAATGGAGTTTCTCTAAGTACGCAGAATGATGTACAGATGAACAAATGGACAAATCCCAATGGCCTCCTCAGTTCCCGCTGACTGCACAACTGTAATAGATGCCAGTGGAAGCAAGAGCTGTGGGCAGGGCTCTTCAAGCCCAACAACATGCAAGAGCAACTGAGAGAAGCAGTGATACTGAAGAGACTTCCCCCTGTGTGTTTAGCAGGAGGAAGGCTCCTCCTTAGGCAAGCCTGTAAGCCTTGGTAAACACAAGCAATAAACAGACATTTTTAGTAAACTAATTCCAGCAAGAAATTTATCTGGTGGTAATACTACAGGCTGTAGGGATTCTCTACCCTTACTGATCTTTACATCCATTTTTATGAAAGCTCACCCTTCTAGCTACTGACATGAAATATTGGGATGCGTGCATGGAACACCTACAAATTTGAGACAAAATAAATGCAGGTTAAAAAATAAGGTCACTGATTTGCTTTTGTGTTTGATCCCACGTCTCTTAATAAAACCAGTGATAGTTTAAGAAAGAAATAGTCTTTCATGTTTAAGTTGGATTCATATCTGTAAATAACAGCAAAGGCACCAGCTGAGCCAGGCACAGCTGGTTTCTTGTGCACACCCAGTCCCCACAGCAGCCACATACTCACCTTAAACAGCTCTGTAAATACTTCATACCACGGAGCCTAAATAAAGATCCCGAGCAGCTACTGCTGACAAACAGAATGCCTTCATCTTTCCAATTAAAGGAATTAAAAGTGGAAAGAATGCAGGAAAAGATGAGAACAGAGAGACAAGACTGTTCTCCCTCCAGCCCACTCTCAAGGTGTGTAAACACGTGTTGGCAGTGGCATCAGAAACATAATTCAGTGTATTGGAAGTGGAAACAGGAACATTTCTTAAATGCATAGTGAACTTGCTGGCTTTCTGTGCTCTCTTGCCTTTCTGCCTTCAAGTAGCAACCTTCTCTTCCTATCTCTGATCAGAATACTGGAGTTTAGAAGACCTGTACCGGGAGCTGGTAAAACGCTACGTGGATGCTATCGATAAGCTCTCGGGGAGGCGGCCAGACCCTGCTACCATTGAAGGCTGCAGGGAATTAAAACCAGACAACCACCTCCTCGCTTGGCACACACCATTCAATGAAAAGGGTATGGTACCATTTCCATTTATAGATCCTGGCTTGAACAATGTATGCTTCTGGTGTTTGTGGCTGTATGGAAATTGTTTCCCTTTCCCCCCTTACATCAAAGGCCACTACCTCTGAAATGTTTCCATGCTTGCCTAAGGACTGCAAGAGATGTGTCAGGAATTCCTTCTGTAGGGCACTATGTTCTCTCATAACTGAACCCTTCCCACTATAACGTCTATTTAAAGAGACTTCGGTTTTGGCTTTGTTTCTTGGGGTCCAGATCTTTGACCTTCAGTTTAATGGTTATTTTAGGAAATATTTTCTGCCAGTTTTTGTTTAAACATTTGTAGTCTTGCATCTTTTCAGTGATGGCAGATCTGAAGCAAAAAGCCAAAGCTGAAAATTGTTCTAAGCACTCACTGGAGAGAAAACAGAGACTTTTCTCCAGGTGGATGCCCCACTAATAACTGTTCTGCTGATGATCCCTAATATTCATTCCTAGCCCTGTTTCCCTATCTTTGACTCTCTCATCCTTTCTCTTTACAACAATTTCATTTTATGATGAATTGAATTTCTACTACAAGTTAAATAACATGCATGCATCTATGTGCACATGCATATGCATGTACCCATACAGTGCCATTAATCTTGAAAGCCTGTGGAGACACTGCATCATCAGAGGAGGTAGACCTAGACAGCCACAAGATGATGGCAGCTCACAGAGGTGTTGTGCTGTGTTGGTGTGACACTCTACCACCACAGTACGTATTGGCACCCCTCAACAACATTGCATATTGATGCAACATCGTGACAAAGACCCTGTGGCACAATGCCATGGCTATTTCTGGGTCTCTACAGCCAGTTGTCTTGGGGACAAAAAGCATCCCTCACTCAGCCTCCCACTTTTCACAGCAGCTCTTTGGAGGGAAAAAGTTCCCCTCCTCATGTACTCTGCCCACCCTGCTATTAGCCAGGTAGATCTGAGAAAGTGCTCCTTCAGCAGTCATCATGTTTTCTGATTGACAGGCAGTAAGATCCTGCCAAATAACAGTAAGAGATGCTGCTGGTCCTAGGCAGCTTTCGACACCTCCAGCAGTGGAGCATGGCTGTTCTCTGGCCCATTGCTTTGTGAGAGCTACATCTCTTCTATTAGTCTTCCTCCTTCCCAGCTTTCCATGATGAACTGTTTGTTTCTGGGACACTCTGGGCTAGAAGGATCTAAAATGAATTCCTGCCTTGAGCCCCGGCATCTAAAGCCCACCTTCTCCCTCTGGTGTGACAAATATCATCCTGAACATCTCAAGAAGCCTTTTTTCACCATGAAAGCGAAAGAAACAGTGACCTGAGGTGGGGAGGTTCAACCTCCTGTGGCACCTGACACTGCTATGGACATAACTAGCTTTCTAATTGAATTTTTGTAGATTTCTTCTCAAGGCAAAACCATTCCATGGGCATTGAATGCCTCACAGTCAGATGGTATTTTATTTGGAAGGGCTGGAATCAAAATACTGTTTTCCTGTGGTCATTCTCTCTTATCTCATTTCTAGCAAGAATTCATATGCCAGCATTCATGGACCGGTGAAATCTTTGCTTAGGTAATTTTGTATTGCTTATATGACACTCCTTTGCTCACATCCATGTGGATGTAGTCAGCACACTGAGTTCTCAAGTCAAGCTGTCCTGTGTGTCTCTGCCATCTCGTGTTGTTCTCATTGCCACACTCATTGCGGAGCTATCCGGATTATGTTAAAGCCTGGTAAGATTCCTGCAGCTGCCAATAGACCTGTCCAAGGCTGTCTAACACCTTTCATCTTAAGAGTTTGTTTCTAATTTATGATGTTGATAAGTTCACGTGTAAACTTCTCACCACTGCTTGTCTGTTTTTCTGTCAGCCTTTGTTTAAAGTTTCAATGCACATGAATGTTGTTTCTGAGACATGGTAAAAAGATTTTGTTCCGTTGCCAAAACCTCAACTTGTTCTGAAGAGAATTGTTGATGTTTGAGAGCTGGAACTGAAATCTGGGTGAGATGGTACCCTTTGGGCTAGAGATGTGCCTTCAGATGGCAGGATTGGTCTACCCTAAACTGTGTGTATTGCAGGCTGAGGCTGCAGCATCTAAGCAGGTCTTTATTTGCAGCTACTGGAGCAGCTGCTGGGCTTCCTAGTAGCACTTGAGAATGGTGCCTTTTTGTTGGTGGCATTGGTAGAGAATCATGAGGAAAAATTGTGGGTTAAATGCAGAAGGCTGGGGAACAAAAATGAAGAGAAGGGTAAACTGCAGACAGACAGGGAGTAAAGATACCAGGATGTAAGTTCTCATGCAGAAAGGTCTGTAGTCAGAAAAGACACCCTTTTTAGGGCTTAGAATCCATCAGGTTCTTGGCAACTTGATCTGAGTTGAAGATGTCCCTGCTCATTGCAGGAGGGTTGGATAGATGAGCTTTGAAGGTCTCTTCCAAACCAAACTATTCTATATGATTCTGTGATGTTTGTTATTCCACAGATGTAGAGCGAAGAAAAGCACACTGAGGTGTTACAGACTGAAAAAGATTAATCTAGCGCATGAATGAAAATTATGTAATTAGAAAATGTCAACACAGCTTTTGTGACAAGAAGTCACACCTCAGGATCCTATTAGAAAGCTTATGAAGTAGCAAATAAACAGGAGGAAAAAGGAGACACTGTGCAAATGGTTTGGTAGGATTTCCAAAAGACTCTCAACAAGGTCCCACACCAAAGGCACTAAGTGATGAGGCACTAAGTTGGAACAGGATGGTGGAAAGGTTCTCCTGAGGATAGACAACTGGTTAAAAGACAGAAAATGAAGAGCTGGAGACTGCAGTCTGTCTCCTTCATAGAGAAGGAGGAATCTGTGTTGGAGCTCTGTGTTCAACATGTCCACAAACTATCCAGAAATGCAAGAGCATAGAGGGTTGGCAAAGTCAAAGTTCATGTGATGCAGATCTGTGGAAGATGCTCATAGTGAGGAATAACTGTGTGGCACTAGCAGAACCAAATGCAAAGCAAATGAATGGAAAGTCATAAGGGAAGGATGGGACCTAATTTTATATTCATGGCTGCAGTTGCTGCTTCAGTTACTATTCAGGGAAGGAATGAAAGGATCATGGAGCTATAGTAGTTATACAAGAATGTTGCTTTAGTGCTCAGTAAGAGCCAGAGGGCAAATAGATGCTTAGAAGTGACTGGGAAAGAAACACACAGCAAAACACAAAATATGTTTGCACCACTGTATAAATCAATGGCTGCTGTTCTTGATTACTGTATATAATCTGGTCCCTCCCTCCAAAAGTATGTAAGAGAACTGGAAAGGGTATGAGGAAGTATCGTTAGATCAGTAAAACACTGCTTCCATAGGCTGTGATGTCTGAGACAGTGGGATAGAGAGCTGTAAAGTCATAGATAACGTGGGCAACATGAGTAGGAACAGAAAAAGCCAACTGTCTCCTCCGGCACAAGAATTAGGGACTTCAAATGAAACTGGCAGGTCATGAGTTTAAAGCAAGCAAAAGGAAAGACTTTTCCAAACAACACCTGATTGAGCTGCACAACTATTTTCCAGTCCCAATTTGTAGCTGTTACAGTTCATGTGAGTTCAAAGAAGGGCTGGACAAACTCACCCAAGGGAAACGCTTCAAGGGTTATTGAGCAGAAAGACCAACAGCCAGCTGCCTCCTGAATCAGGGAGGCAAATTGTCAGCAGCAGGATAAAGGGTTAGTTTCATCATGCTCCCATCATCCTTCCCCTTGGCCACTGTCAGACGTGGTAAGTTAGGTTAACCTTTGGTCTGATTGTGGAGGACAATCCTTATGTTCTTACATACATCTCACCTGTTGCTTGGACTAGTCTTGCTGTCCCTTACTTCATTAATTCAAATGGTAGATACTGAGACATGGGAGCTAACAGCTGCTACTCACCTGAAGCCCTGTCTAGGCTTAATGTTACTGCATGTGATGGTATTTTTCATTACTGAGTTTGCTTGTCTGCAGAGGGTTCTAACATGACTTCCTACACTGAGGAAACACAATAAATTTGCAAATAGAAGCTCCTTCAGACCAGCAGTCAGATTACTGTAGTGCATCACCCACTTCAGATGTACTAAGAGATGTTATTTAATTAGCAGCTCTGTATAGCACCACGCCTTTTCCTCCTGGATAACCAGCATGGATTATGTCCTTTGGAGGAACCAGGACTGCATAGTGAAGAAGACTCTCATCCAATGCTCTGTGGCAGCAGATGGTTTAATGAAGACTTTGGTCTTGCAAGCAGGGGAAGATATGTTCTCCCAGTTAAGCTGACTGGTGCTCTGGAAGACTGGGTTTCTTTCCTAACTCTTCCTTGTGATTTCTGTATGATCTGTGGGATAAGCAGACAGTTTGATCTGTCCTTGACTCCTCATAACCAGGTGCTACAGCTGCAGCATATGTGAGCTACAGGAGCAAACACATGATTTGCAGGACAAAAATACAGCCTTTGCTTCAGGAGCAGTGGCCAAAAGTGTTCTGGAGATGTCCCTTTTCACTGTTATCAGGAAGGCTAGTGAAGGATGAGGATGCAAGCTCTGGGCTTGCAGGGAATAAAATAGCATTTTGCGAAGCTTTTCATGGCACATTCATCAGGTGTTTGGCCTTTTGGAAGAGTTATTGGACACAAAATTTGCACATTAGACTCTGAGGAGGAAGGGAAGACATGTCTTCAGGTAACCTAATTAGATCATCTAACCAGGGTGCTCACTCAGGATAGCTGCTCTCTAGGGAGAAGAGCTCTTCCCTTATGAGAGAAATTCTGGTCCTAGTTGGTCTGTATTGCACCTGGAGATGTCAATGGGTGGCTTATATTAGTTTGGATCAGGCTTTATTTTGGCTTGAAGTAATGCTTCCTAACACCACCACTAAAATATTTCGATCATATTCATGATCTTAGGACACCTGAGCTGAATTCACTTGGGATGAACTCAACAGCAAGCAGTGCTCCAAGAGAGCACCTGGTGCTGTGCACCCATGGCAGGCTAAGGTATCTTCTCAAGACAGGTGACTAAAAGCCCTGACCTTGGCTCCTTGGTATCTGCTGCTTCAATTCACTCTGGCCTGTGAGTGGTTCCCACTATGCCATCATACTAGCAAGTGGACATACAGCCTTTCTCCATGCTGCCTATCTGGAAAAGACTGTGCTTCTAACACAGGTTCCACCCAGGCTAAAATTAGGAGGCATAAATATGCCCCTTATCTTCCAGGGACCAAGTAGAGAAATGCTGATTGGTCTCAGCTATATCCAAGGTCACTGGGAAGTGTGATTGAGTAAAGACAGTTCTGAAAAATGCCAAGTACTTTGAAAAATGGAACCCTATCCATCTCAGGGTGGGGGCCTGCAAGGAGTTAATGCTTTTTTGGGTATTGGCTTGGTAGCTGCAAAGAGGAGATAATCACTTCACTGGTGCCTTGTGAAGATAAGCTCATTAAAACTTCTGTGGAATCCTGATGTTACTGTGATAAGTACTGCAAAGAAACTCATTAGCAAATTTAACTCTCTAGTCAATTAAATGTTTAAAAGTTCAACACCTGAGATCATGCACTGAATGCTGAGGATTAAAAGAAATTCTGAATTAGCTATTCGATAAATAAACTCCGTGCTGCACAAGACCAAGCTTAGTAAGTGCAGGCTATAGCATAACAAGTGTGTACACTAAATTCAATTTGCATGGAAAACTTCAGTTCTGACATTGTCTGACTTTGGAGGAGCTGGCTCCATAGCTTTTAATTTCTTTTAGTTTTGGGCACACTATTTTTGTACGTAGCAGAAACAATTTTGTGAACTACTTGTGGGGCTCTCTAGGATGAAACATGAATTAGAATTGTAAGATCACCTGTGATAGTCACACAAAGAGTTTTAATTGTGTTCTTTCAGCATGAAGACTACTAAAATAAGGGAGTAGTAAAAGTGTATCTGTTTCTCAAACTTCTGTTTCTAGTGCTGGCATCTGGAACAAGCAAAAGAAGTAGTGTCAGCCAAGAAAGAGTAAAGATGGCATGAGAGTTTGAATCAAGCAAGCGCTGTGGACAAGAGAACACACTGCTTTCTGAACCCACTATGCTCTTGAATATTGGAGAATATTGGAATATCCCTGTAAAACCAGAATGACTGTGTAGAAGCAAAATTCCTTGAAAAAAACTTTCAAAACTTTAAACTCATTTCCCGTTCCTGAGGAGTTCCCACACATGGCTTGAATAAATAAAACGTGCTTGTTTCACATTTTATCAGTATATTTGTGTATCATTAGTCTCCTTTTAAATGCTTGGCATTATCTTTTTATTTTAGGTTCTGGATTTGGAGCATCCACAAAAGCCATGTGTTTAGGGATGCGGTACTGGAAGCCAGAAAAGTTGGAGTCGCTTATTGAAGTGAGCATTGAATGTGGACGAATGACTCATAACCATCCTACAGGTATGATCCACTGATTTACCAGCTGAAGCCCCTAAGGATGCTTGTTGCTTATGCAGGGACTGACGTGGCTCCTGTGAGTTCACCTGGTTAAACCCCTTCTGCTTTGCAGACTTCAAGGCCTCCATTTGAATTTTGGATAACATATAAATGTATATATTACTTCTACCAGCTTATATATTTGTTTGTATATTATGCAGAGAACAAGCTCAGGCATTGGAGTTTTCCATCCTAAAATCCCAACAACCAGACACAACCTGTCTTGTCCAAACCTTACTCATATCACTTGCCCTGACCTAATTTTAGAATTCATGTACATCTAGATGACTCCCTGTTATGCAAGTTTATGGTTCAAAGGATAACAACATTTTTCTCTTGATAGGTTTTGTCTTATCCAATCACTGTAGGTAAAGGTAGAAAAACCCCCAGAAAATCTAACCCAGTGTGTTTCAAAACACAATCTGAAATATTCTCTAAACAAAACACAAATAAATAGATTTAATGTTGTTCTGAATATTCAGGTCTGTCATTCAGGTAATTTTATGCTACACAAGCATGTATTCATTCTGTCTGTTTTAAACAGCAATAAATAAAAGCATAATGAATGTTTGACATGTTCAACAGTACTGTGAAGCAGTATGTCAACCATTAGGATGACATAAAATTAGAGGAAAAGAATTGAAAGCAAAGCAGAAAGTATCATTAAGCCAATAAAGTCCATGGTGCATTAGCAGCTGTAAATTGGTTGCAGCCTGGGTCTTCCCCTCAGTAAGGACTTACTAGAGCCAGAAAATGGCACCAGGGAGCACCCAAGTTGTCAAACACCTTACATACACGAAGAAATTACATCCAGGAGTTTTCAGCTGGGAAAAGAGACAAGTGGCATACCAGGGAGTCAGAAAGGAGCAGAATGGAAGGCCCACCATGGACTTCACTACCATGAACTGAAAGGTACCAGAGAAAGGCCAGTTGTGACTCTCATAACTCAAAGACTCAAAGAGAGAACCCAACTGACATGTCGGTAAGGACTGAAGCAAACAGACAAAAGGAATATTTCCCCTTGTTGTGCACAGTTAAGCCACAGACCTTGATGCTATTGACAGCTGCAAAGTCCACAGATACATCTTGTCTCAAAGAGGATCAGGAAAGGGGATGAGAAGGGCTGTCACTGTTAAAAAAAATAAAGCTGTGTAATTAAAGTTGCCCACAAGCTAGTGTAGCAGCTATGGGGAGTGCAGAAGCCAAACCAGTGAGGTTCACTCCACACTAGCATTATTTGCAGAGCCAAGAGACCTCAGCTGGGTCTTGCTTTCTTACCTAATGTGAGGGCAGCAGCAAGTAAGGAGAGCAGAGCAAGAGCAGCAGGGGAAGGGAGCTACCTGGGGAGTGGGTAGGAGGAGACTGGCAGTCCCCCCAAAACCTTCTGGGCACACCCCAATCTACAACCCTCTGCACTGGCTTGTCCCACTGCCTCCTGCTAGACCTTTGCATCATCCTCTAGACCCTCCGCTGCCACTCTCACACTTAATGTGGCACTCAAGGATCTTTATGGCAGTTGGGGTAGATGCTGTCTATCCGAGTAAGATCCTTTGAGCTTGCTCTACCTGGGTTTTTATTCTTTGTGAAAGATGCTTTCTGGGTTAGATGTACCTTGGGCTTGATCCAGCATTGCAGGCATTGCAGCAGAAAGGATTAGTAATTGTCTCATCTGGATTTGTAACCTCCTAAAACAATTAAGTTTCATCTTCAGCAAAATACATGAAGCTCATGTTTGCCTCTAAGCACAAGTGAATGCTTTTGGACTCCTGCACTGCAAGAAGCATATGCATCAATACTTCACTCACCCAAGGCTTGTTTAAATGGCTGAGTTGTTTTCTTAACCTTCTTTTCCACAGATTGGTTTTGTTGTCTTTGAGAGAATGCCAAGAGCACAAACAAATACGAAAAACAAGGCCCTCTGTGTTTGATGTCATGGAAGTGTTGAGTGCCCATCAACAGAAAGTTCATCTTAAGTATATTTGTGTCCAAAGTGGAAGACTTTGACCTAATTAGGCAGGCAGGCAGCATGCCTTATTTGGATAATTGTTCCTTTCCTCTAAGGAGACATGGGAAAAAAGCCATTGTCCAAGTAAGACATGGACTTGTCCCCTTAGAACAAAATGAGCCAGAAACAGTTGTTAGATCAACCAACCACATCCCTTGTGCTGGATGAATCTGCAAGCAAGCTGATATAGCTTCTAACTGAACCACTTTGCAGAAGTCATGTATTTCACATGACTTCAATTAGAAGATTTTCAGTATCACATTAGTGGATTTTCAGTATCACGTTAGTGGATCATATTTATTTTTGACCCTTACCTTGATTTCTGTCATGTTACACCACTGGGAACAGAAGCTCCCTTTTATGTAAAGTAGGTTGTAAACCAACAGACACCACACATTAGCCAAGAACCTCAACATGCCATGACCTGAGGTCAGTTATGTACATTCGTTAATCTACCCAACAACCATGAAGCATTCCACTAATGATTTATGGGGGATGTGATATGGATGGTACAGGCACAAACTGCACATTGGTAATCATTGTTATCTATGAATTCCAGGCTTTCTAGGGTCCCTGTGCACAGCTCTCTTTGTGGCATATGCAATACAGGGGAAACCCCTTGTGCAGTGGGGGAGAGAGATGATGAAGGTTGTGCCGATGGCTGAGGAGTACTGCAAGAAGACCATTCGCCACATGGCAGGTAACGTGTCTAAATCTAAAGAGCTATTTCTTAAAGCTGTGTTTAGCTAGAAAGACACTGAAGAAACATCACTTCCCAGTCTGTCCATTTTGCTGCTTTCTCTGCTCAGTCTGTAAGCTCTTCACGGGTGATGCCCTCTTCTTCTCCTGTTTGTTAATTGCCTGGTATATTGGTGGCAAAAATACAAAGAGAAAAAGCAATGATGATGCACAGTTTTATTTTTAGGAAGTCTTCGAAGTCTGCTGTGCAAGGGGAGGGAGGAAATTATATTTAGTGGGTTATTAGGCAAACTGACTGCTGAGATATAAATTATTCAGCTCCCATCAATTAGCACAGTCCAATATTTTCCATAAGAAACCCCATTGACATGTCTCATTTTGCCAGGAAAAGTTCCCCTGCAGATGCCCCCTGACCAAGTGTTAACTTTTGACCACAAATTCAGATTTAACTTTTTGCTTTTCTGAACAAATATTTAAGATTCAACTTCTTTTATCCTTGACTTAAAACAACTGAGTGTAACACAACTACTGAACTTGATATTGCTATGTTACTAATATATGTGATCTTCAGGGCAAAGATATTTTAGTCTCCTCTTGCCAGGGAGTGATGTGTTTGTAACGGTGAAACCTGTGTGAACAGACAAGTATCATTGCATTAAAACACGGAGAAACGGGGTTTTCTGTTTAAGGATGGCTGTTGAGAAAGATTGAATTCGATGGAAATCTGCTCACAAGCACTCAGAAATGGAGGTTTACCTGGGAAGGAAAGCTGCTGCTTTGAAATCTGGAAGGCGCACCAGGGAGCCTTTCTGAAAGACCCCACGTTTTCCTCTATGCCTCATCGTGCACCAGGATTATTTTAGCCGAGACCTATGAGGAGCAGGTGCAGGATTAGTATAAGCGAGCTCCTCTCTGAGTGGCTTTGCAGCAGGTTCCTGTCACTCCACCCGAGCAGGACCCCTCGGCATGGAGGTATGCGTCCTGGGCTCCCGAGGCACGCTGTCCGGCTCTTGCCCGTATTGTTGAGTTTTGTCCTATTTTGGAAGTGGGAAAAGTCTCCTGCACTAAAGTTCAGCTCCTTGGCTGGTGAAGAATCCTGCAAAGAAATCCTGCCAGCGTCCTCCAGTTTTAGAAAACTCTTTTTTAGCTGCATTATGCCCAGTGAATAACAAACACATAGTGTTCGGTTGCAGAGGGCTTGACTCAACACCCGCCTCTGATATTCAGTTGCAATTGCTTGCCACATAGTCCCACAAATGTGACTGTTGTCTCAGGCTGTTCTCAAGGGATGGGGTAGGGCTGGCAGCATAGGATTTCTGACCATGCTACAGGTCATCCATGCAAGAAAATTCTCCTGCAACCTCTTGATCCTTCTCTTTCTGAGGCTGTGCATTGGAATAATCCCACATCCTTGCTTGCTGGGGTGCTACATAGAAGGCATTCTTTTTTAAGGTATTTATCATTTATGGTCATGGGGGAAATAAGAAAAAAACAAACAAACCCCACAAAGAAAGCAACCTGCCAGGTCACCTGTATTTCTAAAAGCAGTCTTGTAGCCAGTTGCTGGAGTGGGTGTCAATAGTTTACATCAACCAGTAGTTCACATCAACCAACATTTTCTTTGTGTAACTTCTCTTTTCTTCAAGATGCTTCCCTTGGCCTGATAGCTGTGAACACACGTTCACTGTTTTTCTAAACATCCTACTGTTTTTACTGTTCTAGTGAATGGCTTCATTGCAATCAGGGAAAATCAGACCATGAATGCAGAGAAAGGCATTCCCAGGTGTTACAGGGCATGTGGTCAAAGGCTCATCTCTCTCTGGGGCTGGGGAACTGACAATGCTGTGGAAGTATCAGGTCCCAGAAGGCAATTTGGATTTTTTTACATGGATTTGAACCTCTTTAAAGATCTTAATTGCCAAAGAGGATCACCCATATGACATTTTAAGAAACGAAGCAAAACCAGATCACATCTTTCAGAGAAACAGTTTGGTTGTGTACATGCCCCTCAGCCACTTGCAGCACAAAACTGAGCAACCAAGCAGAATAGAACCAGGGAAGAGTAGCAATGCTCAGTTTCATTTTAAACTGTACACTGATAGTCCCATACCGAATTACTTGTTTGCCTTGGCATAGCTAGCTGTCTGGTCCACCTTACTGATTTCTAATTCCTTACCCCCATTAGCTTCCCAGGCAGGGTTTCACTCAGGCCTCATTTCTGCAGATGGGTGTTTGTCTATGTGCTTAAGAGGTCAGTGTGACTTACACACCCTTTAAAGCCTTTATGAAAAGGCTGAACCCGAGCACTGGCTTGCAAATAAACTGAATTTAGTAATACTATTTACGTGCATAATGTTAAGCATGATTAGAGATGCTCTTTTAAGAGTGACAGAAAGAGAAGAAAGACCTATGGTTATTAAAAAAGGCTTATTTCTATGGGCACAGACAGCAGAGGTGTGTATTACTTACCCTTTTTTTTACTATATTCCATACTAATAATACATGCAATGGAAATTTTGGGGTTTTCTATCTGCCTTTTTCCTGAAAGATCACACAGAAATCCTATGAAAACAGAACAGAAATACTGAAGAAATTATGTGATTAACACCTGACAACTGAGTTAAGAGACAATTTGTATTTAGCATTTGTAAGCTCTTTTAGATATTGTTTAGTCATACAAAATACAAAAAATTGGCATAGAATTGTGGGGTTTTCCTCCCTTTTTGTCAACTCTTACCTTTTCCTTGGAGTGTTCTCGCTAAGTTCTCTAAAAAGCTCATCTTGATGTAACTTAATGTAATTTTAATATACCATAAAAATAGCACGAGATTCTGAAAATGTTTTCTTCAGTCACATCTTTTGTTTCCAGTTAGATATTCTGCTCCATATTAAAACATATATTTAGTACGTATGACTGCTTAATGTACATTACTTCAAAACACCTCGTTTTTCAGGTCATTCAACACTGTAATTTTCTTCAAAATTTATTAAGGTAGAACTGAAAATGTTGCTGAGATGAAATCCTGTATCATTGATTTCTTTTGCATCCAGAATACCAGGAGCACTGGTTTTACTTCGAAGCCAAGTGGCAGTTTTATTTGGAGGAGAGAGAAATCAACAATGAAAATCAGAATAAACCTGTTTTTCCAGACAACTATGACGCAGAGGAGAGAGAAAAGGTAACTGCAACTTCAAAAAGCACTCAGGAAGGCTCTGAAATGGGAGAGGCGTTTTCAAAGGGGCGCAACAGGTTTTTTTCACTGTTTCCAGTGTCAGAGTTGCCAGAAAGTCTTTTATTTGTTTTCTAAAATTTCCAGAAAAAAAAAAAAAAAAAAAAAAAAAAAAAAAAACAAA
>NDXB01007023.1:125598-141299 GCA_002631895.1 Agapornis roseicollis
AGAAAAAAAAAAAACAAAACAACAACAAAACCAACTCCCATCCTTGGCTCAGGTATGTGTTAGCATAAAAAAGCAGTTGCACCAGTCCTGGGGTTGCTGCAATGGGAGGAAAAAGTGCAGAGCGGCAGACTTAATGGCCAGACGTGTTGATGACCAAAGCAGGTAGAAAACATAAGCCATGTCTATTAGAAGGTGAAAAGACAAATGTCTTGCCAGGAGCTCTAATTAAAGCCTAATGGAGCTGTGGCCCAAGCTCAGCAGGAATCCCCCAGGTACTGAGAGTTGGACTTTGTTGTGGTCTTTTGAACAGAAGACAGCCACCCCAAGCAATCCTCTGCCAAGGCAGGTTGTGCCCAGGCTCATTTTAAGTGTCTTGAGAGATGGTGTTTCATCACGTTGCATGGGATAGTGTTTTATAGCATACATGATCTATCTTTGGCTTATGTCTTCTGGTTATACCTTCTTAACTCAAGAGAAATAAGGTGTCTTCTTCCCTGGTGTTTACAGCTTTCTGAATTGCATGTCGAAACGCTAAAGAGCAAAGCACATTTTGTATAAGTAGGTATGTGCCCTAAATTTAGAGATAACTAGAGATACGGGGATAACAGACAAATTATCCCTTGTTGAATGTTTAAATACAAGATGGGCCAAAATAGGATAAGTCGTTTTCCAGTGATACACATTTGGAACGTGTTAGATACACAGTGAATAGGCAGACAGGATCAGCTTTGCTTTTGCAAACAAATCACTCACACTGCTCAGTCTCCCATGCTGGACACGATGTGCTACAAAACAAGGGAGGAACCAAACCAAAGTCATCCAGGTCAGTTAGACTCTGAGGAGCTCATCCCCTGAAGATGGAGTTGCTTAACCCAGCCCTGTGGAAAGACCCAGAAAAGGAAACAAAATGGTTGGAAAGGGAGTGCTAGCCAGCAGCGGGTCACCTCCTGGAGGGTGAGTAAGTCAGAGGCAGCTGTAATTACCGTCTGCAGGAATTTGCAGCAAGGAGGGAATGTGTGAACTACCTCCAGGACTTGGCAGCAGCTCAGTGCCTTCATCAGGACGGGTTGCGTGTTGACACACTCATCCATGCACGCTGAGCTACCCACTCACCTGCCCATTCCAGGGAAGCTGGGCTGGTGTCCCATCAGAGGGCTGCAGAGAGGCACAGGACTTGAAAGGAGGTTTCACTTCTGAAAGGTTTGAGAAATGCTGCCTTGGTGCAGTTAAGTCCAGCAGGCTTGGTCCCAAGGACAGCTATCCCTAGTGTAAAGCTGTTTCAGCAAGGTGAGATGACATCAGATGTGTGCAGAGCATCAGTGATCTGAAGGGCTAAATGGAGCGACACTTGAGCTGCCTGCCCATGTGCCCAGAATAGCACCTCCATGCTTAGTCCGCTTGCCTTTGGTGGTATTACACATGTGTCAGTACTGCTCCACTAGCATCCAAACTGCAGCAGTGGGGCTGGAAGGTTTGTGTGTGGCAGACGACAGCATAAAGACATAAATTCTCTATATTGCACAAAGAAAAAGGAAGTAGCAGAGGGAAGCTTTGGTCCAACTCTGCCTGTTTGATGTATGTGCAGATAACCCACAACCAAGTATGCAAGGGCAGAGGTGAAAGCGAACAGGTAGAAATGCAAACTGTTTGACGCTTCATACAATGCTGCAGAAGCCAAGAGCCAGCCAAGCAGCAATTCAATTTATCATTATGTAACTCCAATTTCTGGAAATAAAGTTTCCTTGAACGGAAAGTTGGGGGTTTACTGTAAATTTGTCAGTGTTGAGTTAACTTGAGAATCTGGGGCAGGAAACAGTGAGTTCTCTAGAGAAAATCTGATTCTGTTTCTCAAACCTTACAATGGGTTTGGGTTTTTTTCTCTTCTTTCCTCTCCTGGGGAGGAAATGTTTCTTATATTTGCCAATTATTTTCCATTTTGTTCAACAAATGCTTGTAGAAGAGGGGGGGAAATGCTTGGCAACAAAAAGTCAGAGAGCAGGGCTTGAATTAATACAATCTGAAATTGATCCCCTCAAGAAATTACCGAATCAGAACTTTTCACCTTCCACATAAAGCCTGGCTAATTGAAACAAGGGAGTTGAGAGTATTTCCAAGAGGCAGGAAGAGGACTGACAAAGTAAGTCCTTATAGACCCTGGTTTTTTAAATAATTGGGATTTCTAGGGTGTGAACTTGGAATCCCTCTTGACCTACTTTTTGGCATTCTCGGCTTGCTTAAATCAAGCCAGCTTCTTGGCCTGTTGAGAGTTTGGTGCATTAAGCTGAGGCACTGGCTTATAGCTGCACCTCAGGCATCACCTAGGCTGTGGTAGCAAGCCACTGCGCTGGCTTACCCCACACCATAGGCAGCAGTGCAGGCAACAGAGCTGCCTAACGCCTTTTGAGATGAGCTGTTCCCACTCAGCAGGGGAGAAGCCATTTTGGCACAGCCATGTGCCCCACATCCCCATTTCCACTGCCCCACTCTGACACTTCCATCTCTCCCTCAGACATACAGGAGATGGAGCTCCGAAGGCCGGGGGGGGAGAAGAGGCCATGATGCCCCCATGATCGCCTACGATGCCCTGCTGGGCTGTGGTGGAGACTGGACAGAGCTCTGCAACCGCTCCATGTTCCACGGAGGTGAGGGTCCCCTGCGCCTGCCACCCCCCTCCCTCACCCCATGCCCAACAGATAAAACCTTGTACTTAGAGGCACACCATTTCTTCTACAGCCTTGTGAGAGAGAACTCTCTCGCTGGCAGCAGTGTGGGCTTTTGAGAGGGCCAGCATAGCTGTGGGGAGAAGGACCCAGCCCTGACTCACCCGCTCCCTCCCCACCCAGCATGGCCCCTCTGCAGAAGCTATGTCGCTCATTCACCCTGGTACAGTGGTGAGAGCCCACAGCCCCTCACTGCAGAGCCCGGCAGGCACGAACCTGCGGGCACACACAGCATCAGTGCTACTCACCACGGCTGGATGTTTTAAAGTGTGTGCAGTGCCATGCTGTGCTGTGAGGAAGGAAGGGACATTCTCCAGTCCAGGATGTTTGCTGTGTAGCAGGGTCCCTTGCAACTACTCTTCCCTCCTTTTTCCCTAACAGTGGCCAGCTGCTTGCAAGAGCTGTTGCATTGGAGTGGAGTTTTTTGTGGCACATGCCACAAAAGTATCACCACATGCTTGCATTGGTCCATTTCTGTCTTCCCTAGGGCATCCTCACCTGCACTGCCAGAGACAGGGCATGGGATGGTGCAAGCCTTTGGGACTGACCCAACGTGCCCCCATCATGCTTCATCAGCAGCTTAATATTTCCTCCTGTGTGCAGCGTGGGTTTTGGTTGTGTACATGAAGGTGACACTAAGAGACCATTGCAATTGTGCTTAAACCTGCAGGAGAAAGCGCAGCTACTGGGTCTATCGCCGGCTGCCTGTATGGCTTGGTTTATGGCCTGAGCAAGGTCCCCAAAGGCTTGTACCAGGACCTGGAGCAAAGAGAGAGGCTTGAGTTCTTGGGCGAGAATCTTTACCGACTATCCATGGAGGAAAAGTAAAGCAGTTTCTGCCATTTTCTCTTTCTATAAAGACTATATCAAACCCTGTAGATAACTGACTGATGCTCATAGCAAAGGAATTAGCTGTATGTAGAATGTGTGTGAGTGAAGATTGCTGAATTATTCAAGACTGAATTGATATTTACCATTTTGTGGGCCTTTTTTACAGATGTAGGGATGTCCAAGTCTAAAGGGTACTGTCCAAATCAGTGAGATAATCTCAAATGGAAAAAGAGAAATAAGCCCTCCTTTGACTGATTTCAGTCTAACTTGCCATAATACCACTTCCTAAACAGCTGTGACCAGGCTTTACACATACAAAATTAATTTTCAGAACTAATGCTTTCCTGCAAAACTAATGGTAGTACCTACTTATGGGGATATTCTCTGTATATTTGACAATCCTTTCACCACTGTGTTCCTCCTTGTTCTCAAATCTAATGTGTCTGTGATACTTGTAAATCTAATGTCTCATGGATTAGCTTTTAATGAACCACTGATCCCTGTATCAGCACTGTGGTGCAAGGTATTGTTACATTAGAAGCTTCCAGAAAAGGAAAAGCCAACACTAAAAATACCCCTAAGGAACAGCAAAGCACCAGTGTGTCTAAAATTTCTGAATTATGATTTTATCCTTATTCAGTCTTCAGAACAAAAGTTATTTTAAAATATAACTGGCTGAAATATTTGTAAATAAATCAATCTTACACTATTTTCTAAGCATTATTCTTTATTTTTAGATCAAGCAGATTCTATGTTGCTGTATCAGTATCAGAATTTTTGGCTGAGGTCTTCTAGCAGTTGTAATAGGTCAGCAGTCAGGCCGTGATATATTTCACCAGTCTGAACACCACAAAAACCCCAGGAAGAAAATAGCTACAACCGCTTTATCTTTTTTGGTTTTCCTCTTTCCTTGTTCCTTTTTCTTTCTTTTACTTTTCCCTTTATTTTCTTTATTCATTTTTTTCCTTTTCCTTGCCTCACCTCACCTTGCCTTTCTCCAGTTTTTTATACAACTTCTCTTTTTCTTTTCCTTTTTCCTTTTCTTTTTCTTCTTTCTTTTCCTTTTTTCTCTTTCTTTTCCTCTCTTTTTTTTTTTATCTTTTATTTTTCAAGAAAACCAACAAAATATGATTCAGTTAAAAGTTGCACACAGCAGACAAAGTTATCTGTAGACCCTGATGAAGGAGATTCTGATGCCCCTGCAGAAGCAGAGGCACAAATCTGGAATCCTCAATGAAATGACACAGAAGAAGTGAGCACAGAGTTTGTTCCTGGAGTTTAACCTTATGCTTTAGCTTAGAAATTCAGAAACTGAGGTCTAAGTAGCACTTTCTAATCTCTACCGTGAGTGGTTGCCTACATGGTGTTGGTTTCTCCTATCTTTCTCCAGCTGCTGAACTGTTTCAAAAAGATAGCTAAAAATACATAAGTACTTTCCTATCCCTTTTTCCATGTAAGCAATTGCTGGAATCGTCACTGGGATGTTATGTGGCAGAAAGAGGAGCAAGTGATACCTGTTGTTATGAATAGCAGCCTGCATGACAATGTCTGTGGGAAATGGTTTTCCATACTGTGAGCTACTTCACACGCTGCTGGTTTAGCACGTTTTCTCTTGGCAGCTTTGCAGGGTGCTTTCTTGTTTGCTTTGGAGATAGGCTAAACCAAAAGGAGCATTTGTGTCAGCAGCTTTTGATTTAAAAGAATACCAAGGCTTTCTAAAAACTTCCTTCTAGTTTAGGATGCCTCTAGCATACCTGTAATAAAGTCAGCAATAGAGAAGAGAGAAGAACATATCCTGCATAAGGTAGGATTTTCTCTAGTACTTCAGATTGTCCTCTTCCTTTAGAAAAAAATAATCACAGAAAAACCCAACCTGAAAATCATTCATAACTGTTCGCACTTCACCTTCTATCCAGGCTGGGAGGGCCAAGTTTTGTTTCAGAGATAAATAAGAGAACACAGTTTGAAAGGTGATTCCCAAAGACTGAACCTACAAAAGCACCTTTTCTTTTCTTTGAGCTTTTGAGGCAAGCAGAGGGTTTGCCATCATTTCAGTGAAAACACTATAAAGGCCTGTGCAGTGGTCCAAGCAAGCAGGTCTGCTCCCGGTTGCCTTCCTTCTCCAGGGGCAGGTCATTGCACCAAACACCATGCTAAGCTGAGCAGCAGCTGGATGCCCAGGGATGAGGGAGTCTACAGGATGCAGAACTTCATATGCTCTGGGTCATGGCCATTTCCCCAGAACCAACCAACAGTGAGCCTCCATAGTGCTGCCTCCTCCTGCCCATGCCCCTGTCCTGAGCACTGTCCCAGAATGGTAGCTGGATATTTAACACGTAATTCAGGATCAAGAGATAGGCCATCTCTTCTCCACAAAGACAAGAAGCCAGAAAATCCTGGAGGTGCATGCTTTCAGCAGACGCCACAGAATGCCAGCACCCCCCACTACTCCGAAGCCTCCAGATCCCTGAGAGAGTGGGGAGGCAGGAATGCACTGGTGAAAGAGGGTGCAGGCAGGGCTGGGGAAGAGTGCAATCTCCTCTCCCCGTGCCGTGGTATGTCAGCTCTCCTCCACTCTGGTGAGTGTCTGCTGCAGAGGTTTCCCTGGGACAAGCCAGCCAGCAGGATAGGGTTGCACTGCTACCTATTAGCATATCAGGCTGTTGCCACTCTGATGCTGCTATGATAAGTGTCACCAAAGAACCTATAAATAAATAACTAAGCTGCCTGTCTTATGTATCTTAATTATTCGTGGGCCAAGGAGACAGGAAACTTTTGGAGGTGGCCTTGTCTCCTCTGGAGGCCCAAGTGATCTGTCTTCTACCACTGAAAACCATGCAGTAGCACTTCCAGAAACTAGCAGCATATTGAGGCAGCATCACACACATTAAAAACATTGAAAACCTGCATCTCCAAGGGATGAGAAGGTCAAGGAGTCTGAAGCCCATGTTAGATCATTTCCCATCATCAGGGAGGAGCCAAAGTCATCTGCCTTGTCATCTGGCTTAGCTCACACTGCTGAGAAGTGACTTCTGCTGGCATGCCATTCCCTTGTGCATGGGAGGCACCTGCCCAGCTCTTCCCAGCCATAGGTGGGGCTGGAGTTGGCTGTCTGTAGTTGAGATGAGGTGGCTATGCTTTACTCATAGGTCACATATTTAAGAACAGCAGGATGCAACTTGGAAAAAGGTGGTGAAGAAATATTAGAGATGATATCTTGGCCTGTTGAAAAAGGTGGTCATGTTCCCAAACCTGACAAACCCTCTGACTTTGCTCTCCTTCCCTGAGAGGGGATCCAGGTGTTTTCCAGACACTGGGACAATAAATACTCTGCACTACCCACATTTTCTGTCGTGGCCTCAGACTTTAGCGTCATTGTACCAAAGCCCTTGCACAGAAAGCATTTCAGACTTAATGGTCATGATGCTGGTTTGCAGGTGAGGTCACCTTGGAAGATCTGCACATATCTTAAATAGGTGCCATGGCTGTTTGCCTGTTTTCTACTGCTTGCTGGTGAATACATATCAAACATTCAATCCATGCAACATGTCTTGGTACTTAAGGTAATGCAGTATTCCCACAAAGGTTACATCTCAAATGACATCCTATAAGAATGCTCTAATGTGGAAAAGGTAAACCTTGTGCAGAGCCAACTAGTAATATATTTTCATGAAGCTGTTTGAATTTTATAGCTCACAAGTGATTAATTACAGTGATCAGTCCTTGCAGAGAAGGTCTTGTCTTCTTCCCTTCACAATCAGTAGTAGTCTGGCTATGCTGACCTCACTGAGAGCAGGACTAGTCTGTATTTTAAGTGCCTGTTTCCTGAATCCGAAGTAGTTTGTAAGGAAGAGGTAAGCAGGACGTGTGGTTCCACTGCTGTACTGAGAGATTAGAGATGGTCTTAAATCACATTGGTTCATGGCCCCCATGTGCATTTCTGAGTACACCAGGCACTTCTTAGGGAGGCGAGGAGCAGTCCTCTGCCATGGCAAGCTTTCAGTCAAAATATCAGCAAACTGGCTCCAGGAGGGAGAGTGAACTGGGACATTTTTAGCCAATCATACCCAGAATTTGGGGGTTTTATTATGAAAATTCCCCCTAGTTGTGACAAATGGGGATCTTGGTGTGACATGGGAGCCTTGCATCCTTGGCTGTGGTCAATTCAGTAAGGGGAAGGGTAGATGTCGCCACATTATGCACATGAGAGCATGCACCTGTGCTACGCTGAAATGTGGTTATTCCCAATCAAAACCTACAAAGTATTGTTTGTCACATTAGACATGGGCCAGCTGTCACACTTTTTTCTTTTATTGGCCTTTAAAAATATCTACCAAGTCATTATAAATAGACCTTCTTCCATTCAAGATGGCAACTTCGTGCCACTGCTGAGGGATGTAATTTTCAATATGTGCACTTGAAATGCAGCCAAGTGAAATCCAAATGTAATGACCTAACTGTATGAGGACCAGCCCCCCACTTTGCCCCTGTAATATCACAGTGGGGGGCCAGCTCCTATTTCTTTTGGAGTCCATGGGGTACCAGCTGCTGGGGCACAGCTGGGCCTTCCGCAGCCTTTTGAGGCTGACACTCCCTGAAGGATGACCCTCTTTGCAGCCTTTCTTCATTTTCTACTTGTGGGCTTAATTTAAAGAATTTTTTATTCCACTTCTGCTCATGAAAAATAATCCCCATCCCCCCCCCAGTATGCAAGCTGCATTCTGTGAGTGAAGCTATTTCACTGTGCGGTGAAGTAACTTTCCAGCTTTTCATGGTGTCAGAAAGCTGACACCTCTTGCATTTCCCCCTCCTAGCCCCATCTATTGTTATTGACTTCATGCTCCAGCTTTTGTGCTGAGTTCACTATTTTATTTAGTAACTGATCCACACTAATTAAAGCATTGCCTAAATCCCCAGCTGTCTAAGGGCCTAATTCTCCAAAGCCAAGTGTAGGTCCAACATACAAACCCTCTTCCTCCAGATCAAAGGCAGTTGTAGTCATGGTACATTGCCAGGGTTGTGGTCGTGGTGCTACCCTTCATAAAGCAGATCTAAGAGCATAGTCCTGATGTGGGATTTGAATGCTATCAGAAAGCAAGTAGTGCAAATCCTGTGGTGTTTTTTTAATTCTGGAGAAGTACTTACCGGCTTCTAACTTGTACCAACAGCAAAAACTATCAGTGGGACTTCTCTGCTCCTCAGCCTTGATATTTTTTTAATAGCTTAAGTCTGTTTTTATAACCCATGTTTCTCTGCTAATTGTGTTCTCATAGTATTTATCTTTGCCTACACTTTACCTAGCAGGAGAAGAAAACACCTTCATGGTGCCTTCACATTAGGACACTGTGATACTAGATGAGTGAGGAGTGGCACAGAGGAGATGTGGTCAGCTAGCATTGCTTGCTCCTTTAAATGCTTTCACTGCCTACAAAACACAAAAGAAAGAGCTGAAGGTGTCATGTGGGACCATGTGAAGCCTTATGCACTCCTGCTACACCATACTTCACGAAGCTTAAAAAGCACTTTGCATGCTTTTTAACAAGCCACTAATGACAACTGTCTTGAGAAGTTCTAAGTTAATATATTTTTCTTCATCTTACGCTCAGCAGCATGCCATTAAAGCAGAATAAGGAGCTAGTGGCAATGTTGATGATTTGAAAAGAACATTCGTATTTTCTCTTGCACAGCACCAAAAGCACACGCTTTTGTGGAGATGATAAGATGCTGGTAGACCCTTTGGTGCTAAAGAAGAAGCTTGATAGGATGGCAACAGAGCAAGGGGCTTTTGCTGTTCTCAGCAGTCTGCTGCTGTACGTCACTGAGCTCGCAGCCAGCGATCCACAGCTCAGCAATAAGAGGACAAAATGGGCAGAAGGTAAAGAAAACAAGGTGAGTTATAGGCAGCCATGTCCAGATACAAGCAGGGGCCAGTATCCGACCAGATTTCAGCTCTTGCGGGCCAGGTTTCTAAACAACAATCGCGAGCCATACACCAAGAAAAGACGAGAAGTTGGCAAACTGGTCATTAAGGAGAAACTGTGGGTGAGCAGGGCTGGTAACAAGCTGGACAGAAGCAGAGACAGGAAAGGAGATGGAAAAGCAGCAGAGGAGGAGGACACAGTGGCCAGCGAGAGGGCCCGGTGGAGCAGCGTGTGTGGGAAAAACACAGTGAAGAACATCCTGAAGAAATTCTTAGCTGCAGAAGAAAAAGAAGCCAAGGAGAATTCTCCCAGCTGGAAAAAGAAGGAGCCAAAGAATGGTTTGCCAAAGATAGTCAACAAGAGTTCGGTCCTGTCCAAACTGAAGGAGCAGTTTGAACAAAGCACTCTCTGCTCAGCTGCAGAGGTGAAAGCATCGCTCTTGCGCAAAGGGGAGAAAAAGACTAAAAGCTTCCTGAGCAGAAAAACTATTCGTAAGCCAGAGGTCAGAGTGCTGCGCACGGCAGCAATGACAGCCACGGATATAAACAATCCAGAGTCCCAGTTTCTGGTGTGCTCCACAGTCCCAGTGCCCAGACTCAGCATGGCTACCAAAATTAACCATCCTTGGAGCTGGCTGAAAAATAACACTGCTAAGCAGCCTTTTGGCCATGACACACCACTGAAGGAAAAGGGGGGATCTGACAGAAAGCCTGATGAGAACAACATATCAGCAAATGCAGCACAGGACAGGGAGCACAAAGAAGAGTTACTGGTGGCACCCAAGATCATATCTGATGCAAAGGACTGTGCTGAGACTAAAATAGATTCCACAAAGCAAGGACCCAATTTTAATCCTAATTTAGATAGCTCTTCCAGTACCTGCAAAAACAAAGCTCTTGCAGACTGTGTTCCTCCCTTGTCTGAATGTAATCTAGGCTGTGAGAACAATAATGTAATAACTGGGCCTGATAAATCTTTACTGGGGATCACCAGTACTGTGCAACATGTTAAGGAAGACAGCCCACCTTCTAACTCACCTTACTCTAGCACAGCTGAGGAATCCCATGAACCAAGTCCTCAGGATAATGAAACAGGTGAGATTCCTGAAATAACTATGTATGTGTACAGTTCAGAGGAAGCTGACACAGAGCTCACAGAGCCAGAAAAGAATCCTTTCTTTACAGACCAGGAAAGATTTCCAGAGCAGAAAGCACTGGAAAATATTCTGCCACTTCACTCTTCAGGAGCTCAAGCATCCTGTGAAGTTGATCCTCCAGTGGAGGATCAACAGCTAACTGTTGTAACACCAGGCTCTGGCAAAAGGCCACCAATAGTCCAAAAAAAGGCACTAGGTTTAATAGGCAGGTGTTCTGAGGAAGCCCAAGAGGAAGTGAAATATGACAGTGAAGAGAAAATACCCTCTGCTTCTAGCAGTAATTATAGTGATGTCCCAATGAAAAAGGAAGAGAGGAATAAGACACCCAACAGCCAAATGCAAAATGAATCCAAAAGCAAGCAGGAAGAGCCTCTTCAAATGCACATCCCGCAACATAACTTTGTTAATTACCATGGAGACAGACCAAATCCAGATGCCAATCAGATCAAACACACGCTTTCCTTAAATGAGAGTAAGGAGCAGAAATCTGGTGCTGCAGAAGAAGAGCAAATTTCTTCTCATTTGGAAAACAGACAAAGCCCTTTAGCAGGTGACCTTCTGAAGCACCATTTCTATATTGCAGAAGAAGATCTTAGGAAGGACAAATCATCTTCATCAAATGAAATGATCAGTCATGCGAACAATCAAACCCTGCACAGGAGTACCTTTACTGACCTGGAGACCTGTCACAAGCCATCTAAATCTTTCATTGAACGTGAAGAGAACACTGCAGATGAGATGCCTTGGCCTGACTCTGAGGCAAGCAAGTCCCTCTCGTCAACTCTTTTACCAACACTAATGAGTCGGATTGCAGGACAAAGAATCCATCACACTTTTGGGAATCCCCCAGCTCATCCTCCTATTGATCTGGTGAGACAGGGAGCTGATGGTGTGGGAGATGAGCATGCCAGCCATGGCTGTGAGAATCATTCACCACCCTCTTCAGATGAACTGGCAAACCATGGGAATGATACACAGGTGGAGGAAAAAAACATATGTGATTTTCAGAAGTCAGTGCTGTCCACAAATCATGGCACAGAAAATGAAAACCCTACAGCTGAAGAGACAAACACATGTGAGAGACTTGATAACTATCTTTCACTTTCAACCAAGAAGCCAGGAAAACATGAAAATAAGATCAAACTCACAAGAAGGCCCCTATTAACCTTGGAGAAGAGCCAAATACCAATGTCAGATAACACCACAAAGCAAGAAAGTGATATGCTGGAAAAGAACCTGTCTCCTTCGTCAACTGAACCAGTCTCAGACGAAAAGAAGCATGTGAAAGTTAGAAATAAGGTCTCTGAACATACAAAGGATAAACTCTTGTCATCAGATGATGACATAAAGCATGAGAGGGATAAGATGGAGGCAGAGCACAGAGAAGAAAGAAATGTCTTGCATAAACCTGAGGATGAACAAATATTCATACCAAGTGATACAGTGGATCATGATAATAACTCTTCAAATGAAAAGAATGCTCAAAGACCTCAAACATCCCAGTTACCTTCATCAAAGCATGATAATAACATTCAAGGAATGCAAAATACTGGGCAGAGTTTAAAGCATCTAACACCTTCAAGAAATTTTATGAAGCACAAACATGATATGACAGTAGATGAAAACATCTGCTGCAATAATGGTAAACACCAACTGTCTTCATCAGATGAACCAATGAAACATGCAAATGACAGTACAGTGCAAAATAGCATCAAGTCAAGCTTCAAGAATTATTCAATGCCACCAAGACATACATCAAGGCAAAACAGTAAGACCACTGATGAGGAGAATACCCCTCATAATCTGAAAAATGAACCAACAGAGCGTAAAAAGGGTTGTGAAGGAGAGAGGAATATTTCCTGTGATCCTAAAAATCAAATGTCATCACCAAGTCCATTGGTGAAGCAAGACAAGAAATTCCCCCCTCTGGAGACACAGAAACAGATGTCACCAGGTCACTTTGTAAAGCCTGAAACTAAGTCCACTGAAGAAAAGACTAAGCATACCTCTGAGAGGCTCCAGACACCTTCTCCAAATGAAGTACTAAAGCCTCAGGAAAGAAGTTCTTCAGGAGATAGAAAGCAAAAGTCACCAGCAGCAGAGGACAGCAGATCACCTGAAACAAATGCTCTGAAAGAGGATAATGAGCATCAGTGTTCTGGAAAGTACCAGCTATCTTCTTCAAGAAAATCAGCAAAGCAGGAAGAAAAGATTCCAGGAGGAGACAAGCAGGAAAACGGACCTGAAGATCTTATGCCAGCTGATACAAATGCTGCAAGAAAAAAGAACAAATTCCCAATTTCCAGGAAGTACCGATCAGTATCATCAGAAATACTGGTTAAGCCTCAGGAAGTAGATACTCAAGAAAAGAATACTCCAAAACAACAGCAACAAACTTCAGCTTCTGCAGGTTGTAAGAAGTCTGGTACTAATGCTGTAAAAGAAAAAGGTGTTGATCCAAATCCTGAGAAGTCACCCTCTTCAAAGGAAGTGGTGAAGTCTCAGGAAAGAAGTCCTTCAGGAGATAGAAAGCAAAAGTCACCAGCAGCAGAGGACAGCAGATCACCTGAAACAAATGCTCTGAAAGAGGATAATGAGCATCAGTGTTCTGGAAAGTACCAGCTATCTTCTTCAAGAAAATCAGCAAAGCAGGAAGAAAAGATTCCAGGAGGAGACAAGCAGGAAAACGGACCTGAAGATCTTATGCCAGCTGATACAAATGCTGCAAGAAAAAAGAACAAATTCCCAATTTCCAGGAAGTTCCGATCAGTATCATCAGAAATACTGGTTAAGCCTCAGGAAGTAGATACTCAAGAAAAGAATACTCCAAAACAACAGCAACAAACTTCAGCTTCTGCAGGTTGTAAGAAGTCTGGTACTAATGCTGTAAAAGAAAAAGGTGTTGATCCAAATCCTGAGAAGTCACCCTCTTCAAAGGAAGTGGTGAAGTCTCAGGAAAGAAGTCCTTCAGGAGATAGAAAGCAAAAGTCACCAGCAGCAGAGGACAGCAGATCACCTGAAACAAAGGCAGTAAATGAGGATGATGAGCACCAGTGTTCTGGGAACTACCAGCTACCTCCTTCAAGAAAAGCAGCAGAGCATGAAGAAAAGATTCCAGGAGGAGACAAGCAGCAAAACAGACCTGAAGATCTTGTGCCAGCTGATACAAATGCTGCAAGAGAAAAGAACAAATTCCCAATTTCCAGGAAGTACCGATCAGTATCATCAGAAACATTGGTTAAGCCTCAGGAAAAAAATACTCAGGAAAAATATACTCCAAAACAACAGCAACAAACTTCAGCTTCTGCAGGTTGTAAGAAGTCTGGTACTAATGCTGTAAAAGAAAAAGATGAAGATCCAAATAATGGGAAGTCACCCTCTTCAAAGGAAGTGTTGAAGTCCCAAGACAAGTATACTTCAGGAGACAGAAAGCAAAAGTCATCAGCAGCGGATGACAGCAGATCACCTGAAACGAAGGCTGTAAAAGGGGATGATAAACACCAGCGTTCTGGGAACCATGAGTTACCTCCTTCAAGTAAACCATCAAAGTCTGAGAAAAATGCTTCAGGAGAAGAAAAACAACAAACTGTATCTGAAAGTTTTACAAAGTCTGATGCAGTTGCTGTAAAAGGTAAAAGCAAAGATCCAGGTTCTGGGATGTGCCAGTCCCCATCTTCAAATCTGCTGGTGAAGCCTGAAGAAAAGAACTCCACAGTCACGAAGGAGCAATTGCCACCATCACCTGATGAAAAAACAATGTATGGAACTGGTAGTCCAGAAAAAAAGAGTGGGCCTGAGAGAAGAGAAAAATACCAGCTATTCACTTCAGCTCAGTCAGAGAGGCACAGCAATGATGGCTCAGAAAAGGAAGGCCCTGTGGGCAACTTCAAGAGCTATCGAGCTCCACTTCTAAGTGATGGCATACATTGTAAAAGCAATACTCTGCCAGAAGAGACCAGTTTGTCCCCCAAATTATCCTCATTTCATGTTGCATCAAAAGAAGAGGAAAATTCTAATGGAAATAGAAAAAGTCAGCCTGGATTTAAAAAGTACCAAGCTGTCTCATCAAAGAATTTGGAGAGGCATGAGAAAGATGTTGCAGAGATGGAAGGGAGCTTGCAGGCAGCTGGCAAAACAACTGAGAACTGCGCTAAAGCAGCATCACTCCCAAAATACACAGTGGAAAGCTACAGTGAAAGACCCTTAGATTCATCTTTCAAACCATTGATCATTAGAGTAATTGACACATTTAAACATCACAGCTAAAAAATACGGCTACAGCTTAGGCAAGAACTCACAACCGATCATGCCACCGACTCTCAATCTTTCTTTTTCCCTTTATTCTCCAGGGCATTATATTATCATTTTTTAATCACAAGGACATTGATGTGCATCTGTCTGAGCTGGGCTTTTTTCCTTTCTTAAACATTAGCCTGAAGACATGAATTAAATTAATCACTGCAAGTGAATTAGCTAATCACTGAATTAATCATCAGTTTATAAATTAAATATGAGAAAGGCTTTGAGATCAGCATGAATTCAGCCCTGCTCCAGACTCTCCATGCTAACTAATGGGTTTTGTTTGTAACAAAGACCACTGTTCAGGGTGAACTCTATTTGTATTTACTTATTCTAATGAAACTCCACTAGAACTTCTTCCAGGAATGGTGTTAGGCAGTGTCAGCTTTAATTATGTCAAAAAGCACTTGTTCGAAGCTCTGTCTTTTCACAGATTAACAGGAGCTGTTGATCTATTGCTGCACTGAGTGATGCTGTTAACAGAAGTAATGAGGGAAGGAGGGGAATGCTTCATTTATCTGCAGAAAAATCCTTAAAGGACGTTGACACTACAAGAGAGTTTTCTGTGAATGCAAATGTTCAGCCTCATTAATATTAATATTGGAAAAAAATAGTGGTTTAACCTCCTCTTAAGCTATTTGCACTTCAGCCATACACTGTATGTATTATTGTTGTAAAGATATGCCACTTCAAGGGGCTCTTAATTACTGCAGATGAACATGCAACAAGTGCATGAGCTCAGAAAAGCTCAACGCTGAAAGGCCCTGAGGACCT